>ML818932.1:0-30325 GCA_009831015.1 Picea engelmannii | reverse complement strand
TTGAAGTTTATGTTGATGATATTATTTTTGGTAGTGATGATGATAGGTTAAGCCAGAAATTTGCAAAAGACATGCAGAATAAATTTGAAATGTCATTACTTGGAGAACTATCCTTCTTTCTAGGACTTCAGATACATCAAAGCAACCAAGGAATTTTTATTTCTCAAACCAAGTATATCAGAGAAATGTTAAAGAGGTTCGGAATAGAAGATTGCAAACCAGTTATCACTCCCATGCAAACCAGTTGTAAGTTGAGCAAAGATGATGACTCGAAGTCTACATATCAGAGGAAATACAGGTCAATGATTGGTAGCCTACTATATGTGACAGCATCCAGACCAGATGTAATGCAAGTAGTTGGACAGGTGGCACGATTTCAAGAAGCACCAAATGAATCACATGTATTAGCAGTAAAGAGGATTTTCAGATATCTCAAACGAACATAAGAGTTTGGATTATGGTATCCAAAAGGAAAAGATCTATCACTTATTGCCTACACAGATGCAGATTGGACAAGTTGTATTGATGACCGACGAAGCACCAGTGGAGAAGCATTCTACTTAGGTGAGTGTTTGGTATCATGGTTGAGCAAGAAACAATCATCAATATCTCTATCTACATCTGAGGCAGAGTATATTGCAGCAACAACATGTTGTACACAAGTTCTTTGGATGAAACAAACTTTGACAGAAATAGAGGTTGAGTATGATGAGCCCATTCCAATATATTGTGATAATACAAGCGCCATCAGTATCTCAAAAAACAAAACCGGTGATGCACTCCAAGACGAAGCACATTCCAATCAAGTATCACTTTCTACGGGTACGAGTTGCATAAAAGAACATCAGAGTTGAGTATGTGGGAACAAAAGAACAGTGGCAGGCATCTTTACAAAACCACTTCTACGTAAGCCTTTGAATATCTTCGCCAAAGACTTGGAGTTATTTCTACTCCAAAATGAATTTTTTTTGAATGCTTATATTATATATCTTAGATGTACACGATGAAGAACCATAAGAGGGCAGTTAAGTCAAGGGGAACAGCCCCGGATGGAAAGATACCTTCGTCATTGATGACAAAGGGGGAGAGATTTATCAGATGCAGTGGACAGAGGCATGGTTCCAGGGGGAGAATATTTATCAGATATAGAGGATAGAGGCATGGTTCCAAGGGGATCATGAGTGATATGATTTTAGTATTGCATCAGAGTGTTGTCATCAATTCCAAAGGGGGAGATTGTTGATTAAGGTTGGTTGTCATTGATGTCAACCCTTGAATAAAGCCCCGCAGCACAAAGGTTTGGGTAATGGACCCAATATTGTTTGATGTAAATATGAATCATTATTGTCTTGTCATGGTTGATAAGAAGTAAATATGGATGAACTCCAAAGTGGTCCCCTTATGGTGAAATCCCTCATGGGAAGACGCTTTGCAGAGTAAGAGAACCCATGCTTAATTGTGGAATAATGAGATGAAGGACAATGAATTTTCGGTGGTATGTGGAACGTCACATAATGCCTCACGGTTAGAGAGTTATGGCCATGAGAAGTTGGAGACCCCAGGTTTGGGTAATGGACCCAAGTTTGTTTGATGGATAATGGTATGATTTATGATATATTTTTAGATAATACTATTCTATATGGATAGTACATGTCATTCCATTTCTGGTGGTATGTGGAACGTGACATAACTCCTCACAATTTGAGAGTTATGGTCTTACGAAGTTGGAGGACCCTCATATGTCATCTAGAAGCCCCAAAAGGTCAAAGTAGTCAAAGTGGTTTAAGAGATTTTAAAAGGTAAATAATAAAGTGAAGTAATGAGTGTATTATAATTCAAAGTGAATACAAAATAAATTATTTCAATAATAAATTTAATGGAGAAATTAGAAGTGGGTTAACCCTAAAATAAGGAAAGTGGGGCCAAGTGACCTAGAAGATGTTTTTTAGGAAGCTACTTGGAGAGTATAAATAAGAGGAAAGGCTCTCTCATTTTAAACAAACTTGAGAATATTTGTTATCTATAGGTTTCTGAGGTAACCAAGTATATCTAAGCCAAATTTCTGAGAGAAGGTGAAGAAAAGAAGGCCGAAATGCAAGAAAGGATAAATTCTTTTGATGGTGCTTTCTAAGGTATGTTTTTTTCAGGTCATCTCACCATTTTCGCCATAACATTTTTTCTATAATGATTCAGATCCTGAAATTGCTATGCAAGTGAGAAAACATATCCAAGTATCTTTTGTTAAAAATTCAGCTTGTGGGTCGTTGTATTTTGGGCGTTACACTCTGTGGAAAATAGGGTTTGTGGTCAGTCCTGAAACTAGTCAAAATCAGGTGTTTCGGGAAAAAAATGTCATAACTTATTCATAAAAGATCCAAATTCAGTGAGACCAATTGTTTTGGTTATTTTATAGTTTGTAGTATCCTTTGTAATAGATTTAGATCATTTCAACAAATATTCTGTGTGGGGCAATCTCTACAAGGTCGCTCTCTAGAATAATCCAGAATTCAACAAGGTATGTCATTTTTTCTATAACTCCTTTTATGAGAGGTTCCAAGTAGTGAAACTTGTAAGAATTGCATAAAACACACTGAATAACATTGTGTATCATTTTCATATCTTTATACATTATAGGTTCAAATTTATGATTACTTCAAGTTAGGGTTGTTGACTAATCCAAAACTAGGCATGTGAGACTAAAGAAAAGTTTGATGAAAATGCTATTCTCTTGTTTTTAAAGTTGAGGAAGGTTTGTAGGAATGTTATCATATACACCAGGTCTATTATAGAGCTACAAATCAAATTTGGATGATGAAATTGATGAAGGCTTTTGGTTGAGATACATGTTGAGTACATGGTTGAGACAAGTAGTTGATGAGTTGGCACATACATGAGGTGTATAGTTGATGATGTTGGTACATATTGATGATTCATAGTTTATGAGTAGTTGACACATGATTGGTACATACTTGGTACATGGTTGGATGCACTCTTTTATGGTACAGGTTGATTACAGGTTGTTTGGTACAGGTTGGTGCATGGTTGATGCACTTGTTTATGGTACAGGTTGATTACAGGTTGAGGTACAGGTTGATGCATGGTTCATATTTATTGGTACAGGTTTATAGTGGTATATCTCACAGTGACAGGTTGACAGTGGTTCCATCATTCTATTTCTACTTCAGCGTGGCAGGACAGGGCAAGGACAGGTGGTTGTAGCCACCTTCCGGTTGTAGACGGAGAACATAGGGAGTTGTAGCCTCCTTCTGGTTGTAGCCAAAGAATTGGGGATTTGGAGCTTCCCTCAGGTTGTAGCCTGAGAAACTAGGGGGTTGGAGCCTCCTTCCAGTTGTAGCTGGAAAACAAAGGAAGTTGGTGCTTCCAATGAATGTAATTCTTCATGACATATAAGAAAAAGCATTTCGTGGTTTTCTCCCGATTTGGGTCTCCACGTAAAACACTGGTGTACTGTGTATGTGTGTGATTGTTCATTTGTTCATTGCTTATTTACTCTGCAGGTATTGGATGATAATGCTACATTGATATAACACTTGGATTATATGGTTAAAAATGATTAAATTTCTTTATTACTGATTCACCCCCGCTCTCAGTAATCCAACATAAAGTTGGTCACATTATAGTAAAACATTGTTAGGACCTTTTGGGATTTACTTCTTTACCTTATTTGTTATTTAGAAGGATATATATATATATATATATATATATATATATATATATGGTTTACTTAAGGAAAATCGTGATTTATAGAAGTATTGATCCATTGAGGATCTTGCAAAGCCTTATTGTAATTCCTCTAATTCCCCAACCAACATACATGACCTTTTAATTCCTTTTTGGATAGAATGAAGTATTCACCCCTAACGACTACCTATGTATTAATTAAGCTAAGGAGAAATTCTCAGGTGTTGAGTTCTCTATTACCTCCTTAGCTAATGAAAGTTGGACATTTGGGGAATGTGTTAGTGAGTAACAACATTAAAACAAACATTCCCAAAAAATCCTAACAATGTCTCAAGAAAGTGTTTACAAAACTTTTTATAGGGTAAAGTTTTCCATATCGTCTTGTATCATTTTAGTGACTAGGGAAATAATAAAGAGAAAACAATACTCTTTGAATCATATTCTTAGATCATCATACATATTATTTTTATTTTTATATTATTGTATATGCTACATTAAAATAGATGAGTTCCACAAAGTAATATTGCAAATAAAATCTTAATGATATATAGAAAAACAAAATACATTTACAGAGTAAGTGAAGGTGAAGACAATCTATGAACTTTATGTATTAAATATAAATAGTAGATTGAGTATGAACAATAATACAAAATTTATTTATTTATTTGAGAAATATGTTTTTGAGTGGAGTATATATGTTTTCAAAGTCACCTACAATTTGCACTTGGCCTCATCCACATCCAATCGAAAGATTTGAACCCAAATCTCTACATTAATACAAGCCTAATCATCTCATTACTTGTTAAACCACACTTCCAAAAACTCAAATTTATTATTTAAAATGAATACTTTATAAACTTGATATTTGAAAATACATTTCTCAACTCCACAAATTTATATAAAGGAGTAACCCATCACATATTCAAACTAAAATTAGACAATCTTATGTTGAATTTATAAATAATGTTGAAACTAGTTTGAAGTCTCCATAATGAAATAAACCAAATTTGCATGACATGGTAAGAATCATTTTTTTTTGTTGTATATTGGTTTAACACTATCTTGACATAATTGTCTTGATGAAAACTAAAACTTCAACCAAGATTCCTTTTTAATCCAACAAAAATGTAGAAGCATGGGGAGATATTTATATGAGATCAATGAACTACACTAAAAGTTCAATCTAAGGTTTTTTTTTATAAAACAACAATGTAGAAGCGTTCTCCACACTAAAAGTTCAACCTAAAGTCTTTTTAATAAAACAACAATGTAAAAGTGTTCTCCACTTGGGAAATGAAAGAACAAAATATGAGCACACTATATTATAAAATAATATATGAATGCAGTATATATTAAAATTATATTGAAAATATGTTGGAATAAATTGACAATATGTTGGAAAAATAACAATACTTATCAAGTGGCCTCTGGAGGGGCAGTTCAAATGGAAATTTTTATGATATGAAGTTCCATGAGGTTTTGAGTTCAACCCCCCCCCCCTACTTATTTTGTGTGTCACGTATGGGGCATCGTGGGCACACCTGGAGGATATAGTGGTAGCAGTTGGATAACACGACCACGTGTAACGCGAGTATGTGCCCAACTAGTTGTCGATTCTGCCAGACAAAAAAAAATACCTATCAAGTGTATTAACTCATAAAAAGGCCCACCAACAGTCAAAAGATGATGGAAAAGGAGGAGGTGGAAGAGAAACAACCCAAGAAACCTTGAAGGAAACCAAAAAAATAAAAGAGGGATGAAATAACTATTAAATAAAAAGTCATTGACCTACATATAATAACTGAAAGGTCTCTAGGAATGGGCTCAATAAATTCTAAAAATGTTGGAATTGTTTCCCCCAAATGTTGAGAGCCAAAAATACACAACCAAATAATAAATATCATCTCCTGGAATTGCAAAGGCCTTGGAAGTCGATATAAAGATGAAGTAGTAAAGGATATAATAAGACTTGAAAAATACAACTATCATGCTTCTCAATAAGGGATCTAATAAGACTTGAAAAATACCACTATCATGCTTCTCAGTAAGGGATGTAATAAGACTTGAAAAATCCCACTATCATGCTTCTCCAGGAAACATAATTGGAGGCTTCAGAAGCCTTAAAAAAAAGAAAACTCCAATGGAAAAGATGTGAAAGGGTTGTCGTTGATTCAAGAGGATCCTATGGAGGCTTGTGTACTTTATGTAATAAATTTCTTACGACTCTATAACTCTCAAACCAAGTGCATAAATGGATACTAATAAGTTTTATCCACCAATAGACAGGGAAAATGTTTAATATTATTGATGTTTATATGCTTGTAGCATACCTAGAAAAAGAGGAATGTTGGTCCCCCTCTCAACTCTAAAAGAATATGAATTCTCTCAACATGGCATCATTGTATGGAACATTATTGTAATCATAAGAAACAAATAAAAACATTGTGGAAACATAGTTCAAGATGCATTTTGGGGAAAAAATACAAGACATATTAGCATAATGGGACATGGTGGATGTCAAACCCATCAAAAGAAAGTATACATGGTCAAACAAGAGACTCATACCTAGTCGTATTGCATCCAGACTTGATTGATTCCTTATGCACAATGATTTTCTTCTTCAGGAAAATATCATCTCCTCAAGAATCATCCCTTGGGCCACTTTAGATCATATGTCAATTTCCTTTCCTATTCAAGAGGCCACAAATTTTGGACCTCTTCCATTCAAATTTAACCCTCTTTGGATCCAAAATACAAAAGAAATGGAACTAATCTTAGCTTAATAGAAAAATGGGTTATTGGATCGTCGGTCTATATTTGGGAACAAAAAATGAAAGCAGTCAAATTAGCTCTTAAATATCGTGGAAAACATTTCTACACCTCTCTACAAATGGAAAAATCTCAACTAAATTCTCAACCAACAACTCTACAAGCTTGAATGGAGGATGAATAAATTAGCAGATATTTCCTTCAGGAAGAAAATGCACTATTTTAGAAGTTACACGAAACTCATAGAGTGGAAGAAGAAATGTGGAGGCTTAAATACCGCAACCTATGGATTAAATATGGGGATAAAAACACTTATTTTTCTATAGGAAAATAAAGACCATAATGATAAAAAAAACATTGCTAAATAAATAACTCAGGAAAATGGAACGCAGGTAAGAACATTTGAGGAAATAAAGGAAGTCTCTTAGAAGCATTTTGAAGGATTTTACTCAATGCAACAAGGGGTTGATCCATCTATCACAACAACTATGTTGGAAAATATTCTCCTAGTCATCTCCCAAGAGGAAAACTTTGAATTTAATGGAAGCAATAAAGGAAGATGAAATTATTAATGTCATTTGGGGTTTGGCTCTTGACAAATCCCCAAGCCTAGAAATATTCATTATCCATTTCTTTAGATCCTACTTGAATATAATAAAGGCTAATGTAAAAATATGTTGAAACATGTCCATAAATCCTTCGAACTTGGTGGAAACACAAATTCTTCTTTCTTATCCCTTATTCCAAAAGAGGCTAACATGTGTTCTTTCTCAAGGTTCTATCCAATTTTTCTATGCAATTCCTCCTACAAAATCTTGACATAGATAATATAAAACATATTTAAAAAGGTGGTTCCCAAGATAATCTATGGCAATCAGGGAGGTTCATGCAAAAGCATCAAAACATGGACAATATAATAACGGTCCAAGAGTCAATTGTGTATAGCTTGGATGGTTGAGAGGAATGATTGTTATCCCACCCACATGGGTACGATTCCCTTAAAATGACATGAATAAGTACTTTGTTGTAATGGCTTCGAGTCTTGTTTCACTATATGTATTTGAAAGTTTCCTTTAATTCAATTGAATATAAAGGAAATTTCTTTTTAATAATAATAATAATAATGGTCCAAGAGGCTATTCTCTCAAGTCGAGAAAGTAAATACAAGGACATGATCATCAAAATCAACATGGACATTGCCTTTGATAGGGTAATACACTCCTTTTTATTTGATGTAGTATGTAAATTTGGGTTTTTTTCCTCATTTATTATATTGGTTTCTTCATGTATTAGTGGCTCGTGGATCAATCCCCTAGTTAATGGGAGTCCCATATACTACTTCAAGAGGATTTGAGGTATGTACCAAGGCTTCCTTCTATCTTCTATCTCCCCTTGTAAACATTATCATGACTGATTCCTTAAAAAGGGAATTGGAGGCAAGAAGGTTGTTAGGTAATCTTCTAGAAATCAAACTAGTTAGAGGTGTGAAAATTCTAAACCATTCCCATTTTGTGAATGATACTCTAATGTTGGGGGGAATTCCACCATTCTAGTTGAACGATCTAAATCATTGCTAGACCGTTTTACCAAAAGCCTTGGGAAGTAAGATTAATAATCATAAAAGACATATTTTTGGCTAGAGCTCAAGATCTTTCTTCTTCAAATGATCGAAATAATTTTAATGTTCCCTTGCTAAGAAACTTAGACATTGTTCAAGTACTTGGGTATTCCTATCTCATTGAGAAACCCACCAACTCAGTCTTGGTCTATTATCATTAGAAAAGTTAAAACCAAACTACAATGGTGGGAATCCCTATGGCCAAACCTAATATGTCATGTTACTCTGATCAAATCGGTCATGTCAGCACTTCCAATATTTCAATGCTCATACATGCCTGTGCTAGTAGCAATCATGCAATAAATTTCTCAAAAAATCCAAAAATTTCTTTGGCAAGCAGGAAAATCAAATACAAAAAATTTCACTTGATAAACTAGAAAACTATAAGAGCTCCAAATAATTGAGGTGGATTGAGAATTAAGGAACCTCTTCTCATGAATTTATCCCTGGGTGCCAAGCTTATTTGGAGGTTGATCTCAGGTAAAATGGAGTGGTGGAAAAAAATATCTTTAAGAAATACTTTTGTGGAGTATGGAAAAGATGCATAGATAGACCTCATGAAAATTGTAAAGGATATCACATATGGAAGCTACTTAAATCAGTAGTCCCCCTCATCCAATCCAATATCAATTAGATTCTTGGTAATGGCAAGTCAACCCTCATCTAGAAGGATGGGATCCTTGGAAACCGACCATTGGAGCACAAAAATGATCTTCTTCCATTAAAACATTAGATGGACATCAAAATCTTACTATGTTATGGGACATTTCTATTTGGTCGAAAATATCTAGAAAATGTTTGGGATGGTCCATTGGAGTGCCCCACCCAGTCTCCCCCCATATTGACCTACTTGTTTCTTCCTTCTTTGCCTCTGTTATAGGATACGCTCCATGGGATATGTATACTCTAGATGGCATGGGATGGGGATCCTCTGAGTTTATAGTTAAAGATGGATATATGCATCAACTTTAGTCTCTTCTTCTCCCTCAATGACCAACTACTTGGAATCATGTATGGAATTTTCATGGACTCCCAAAAATTAATATATTCTCCTAGATAATGGTCCATAGAGAAATCCTTATTGTTGAGACTTAAAAAAAAAAAAGAGGACGTATGGGTCCATCTAGATGTGTCTTATGTCATGTTGAGGAAGAGGCATTGCATCACTTATTATTTCTATGTTCTTTCTCAAATCTGTATGACAATCATCCTTTGTTGGAATTAGTAATTGAATTTGCAAACCTAGAAGCTGGAAATATATGTGCACATCATGGTGCAACATATCTAGAGGGATATTTAAAATAAAAACTATTTTGTGAACATTTTGGGCCACCCCTCCCAAATTCCTCTGCTCATGGAAACTCTAGTTGGATCAAAACAAGGAAATATTTAACTAATAGTTTGAAAATCCTACAACTGTTGCATCCAAAGCCAAAGGTTTTCTAGAAGAATTCTTCAACTAAAAAAACTGCAAACTTTTTTTACTCATAAGATGGACCGGAAATAAAAAGAATGGTTTCAATTCTTCCTTTGAACACATTCTTCTAGTTTAATCAGCTACAAGCAGTTTAATCAGCTACAAGCCAAACATCAAACATAATTGACAGCTACGAATGAATGACCAATAATTCCATAATTGGAAAACTCTCCAAAAGAATTATATCCTCTTCTTTAATGGGGAATCCAAAGGAAATCATGGGGGGCTCATTATCTATCCCAGAGGAAAACATGAAACAAACTTTGCATGGCGTCTCAGAAAATCCTCAAATAATCAGGATAAATCTTATGTAGTCCTTCAGGGTTTATGTACATTTTTAAACCTTTATAGTATAGAAATGCACACACGGATTCTTTATAAAACAATATCATTCACACATAGTACTCGCAATTTTACCCTAGAAACCCTTAACTAGGAAACCCAACAAAATGATTAGAGTTGACATTTAACTCTTATTTTATTAAATTCACCATTTACAATACAATATATATGATTCCACAACATCCAAATCCCTAATCCATCCCCCCCCAATGCAATGTACAACGTGTAAAGTTAATCATGCAAAGAATACAACATATACCCAACATTCTCCCACTTATTGTTTTATTTTCATACAGGGGGGAATCACCTTAACTAGCATCACCTTTTTGTCTTCAACCATGTCTCTCACAAAGTGATATTGAACATCAATGTGCTTTGTCTTAGAATGATAAGCAAGGTTCTTTGCCAGAAAGATTACACTTTGACTATCACAATCTGGTTGTGCAAACCCAATACCTGAACACAATATTTGTAACCATACAGATTATGTATGTGCATGAGTGGATTCCATGTATTCAACTTCTATAGTTGAGAGTGAAACTAGAGATTGTATATTTCTCATCCAACATATTGCTCCTCCAAATAGGTTAAACACATAACCAATTGTAGATATTTTACAATCCAAATCTCCAACCTAGTATATGTCAAAAAATCCATGTATGTACAACACTTTGTCTACACCAGGTCTTCCTTGGTAGAAAATTACATAATATATAGATTCCACACAAATACCTAAAAACCCTCTTTACAATTGTCCAATGTTCCTTCCCTGGTTTTGACATATACCTACCCAAAGCTCCCACTGAATGTGAAATGTTCGGTCTAGCACAGAGCATTGCATACATCAAAATACCAACAAAACTAGAATAAGGAACACAAGACATGTCCTCTTCCTCTTCATGTGTCTTAGGACATTGATATTCAAATAACTTTACACCTACATGATAGGGACATTGACCAATTTACATTCATATATATTAAACCTTCACAATATTGCCTTGACATATTTCCTCTGATTCAATAATAGTATCCTCTTTTCTTGATCTCTTTTAATTTACATGCCCAAAATAAAATCTACAACACCAAGATCTTTCATATCAAATTTAGAAGACAATTGAGTTTTTGAATCCTTGATAATTTCCTTGTTGTTTCCAATCAACAACATATCTTCAACATACAAAACCATGTAAATAAAATGATCACCCACTAATTTGAAATACACACAATGATCATATTTTCTCCTTGTGAAACCAAGTCCCAAAATATAAGTATAAAACTTTTGATACCACATCCTTGGAGATTGGTTTAACCCATACGTGGAATTTTCCAGCTTGCAAATCAACTCTTCCTTTCCCTTCACTACAAAACCCTCTGGCTATTTCATGTAGATTTCTTATTCAAGATCCCAATATAGGAATGATATATTTACATCCATATGTTCTACTTCAAGATCAAAAGAAGTAGCAACAAACAAAATAAATCTAATAGAATTAAATTTAGCAACAAGAGAAAAATGTTACCAAAACCAATTTCCTCTACCTAGGGATATCCCTTTTCTACTAGCCTAGATTTATACTTCTCCACTTTACGTTTTGGATTAAACTTCTTCTTAAACACTCATTTTCTACAAGTACATTTTCTTCCATCCAACAACTCAACTAAATCCCAAACCTATTTTTTTATCTAAGACCATCATTTCTTCAACCATGGCCCTCTTCTAGAGTTTACCATCCTTTGAATCCACTACTTCCCTAACAGTCTCAAGATCATCATCAATAATAGATAAAACAAAACTAGAGTGAAAATAAGGTGGATTATACCTTTTTAGTTGCCTTCTTTCCTAAACCAATCTCCTTAATACTGGAGTATGAGGTCCTTCTTATTCTTCATCTAATTCATGCTCTTTTGTTGAGTCTGATTCTTCACCCTCCAACTCAAACTCTATTCTCTCTAGTTCTTTATCCTTTGGTAGGAATTCCTATTTGAGAACATCTTTAACCTCTATAAAGACAACATCCTGACTATAAACAATCTTCTTAGTTACTAGGTTCCAAAGTTTATAGAATTTTATACCATCTTTTAACCAATAAAGATACATTTTTCATTTTTATTATCCATCTTACTCCTATTTTCCTTTGGAACATGTACATAAGCATCACAACCAAAAACTATGAGATGTTCAAGAGAGGGTTTCTTACCAATCCATGCCTCATGTGGATTTTTTTCCACCAACATTGATGAGGGTGATCTATTTACCATATAACATTCAATACCAACTGACTGAGCATGCTCCTTTCTTTTTCCATCAATGTATTATTCATCCTTTCTACAATCCCATTCCATTGAGGTGTGTATGGATAGTCTTCTACCTTTCTATACCGCACTTCTTATAGAATTCCTCAAATTCATTCCCACAATACCCTCCATCATTGATCTATCCTCAATACCTTTATTTTCTTCTCTGTTTGATTCTCCACAAGAGACTTAAACTCTTTAAATTTACCAAAGGCCTCATATTTATTTTGAAGGAAATAAATCCATGTATTCCTTGAGAAATAATCAATGAACGAAACATAGTACATAAATTAACCTAGTGATGGAACATACATAGGTCCAAACAAATCAATGTGTACTAACTCTAATATTCCCTTTTCTCTTGTAGCACCAGATAAGAATCTTACTTGATTTTGTTTACCATATATGCAATGTTCACATAAATCAAAATCTAGTGTGTAACTAGACATACCTTCAACCATACCTTTACCATGTAGTGCTAGAAGTCCCTTCTCTCCAATATGTCTCATTATTTGATTCCATAGCATTTTCTTTAATCCAAAGAGAGTAGGGGTTTTGTCTTCTTCATTTCCTACCTCAGGAACAATAGAACTATTACACCCATTATTGATAGTGGTTCCCAAGAACTTGTACATAGTTCCATTTCGAACTCCCCTCATCAACACTAATACTCCTCAAACCATTTTGCAGGTTTCATTTTCAAACATTGTATGTACACCTGCATCACTCATCTGGAATGTGAAAAAACCTAGGGAGTGTTCTAATCCTTCCATCCTTCAGAAAAAACTTGACTTTTCCTCGTCCTTTGATTTTGAATATTGAGTCATCCCCCTAGTAAAATGTCTCCTCCATTGTACTTTTCATATTCAAAAAACCACTCCCTGTGGGGAGTCATATGGAAGGAAGCACTTGAATCGATCAACCATACATCATGACATGCTTGTGTTCTTGAAGAAGACAAGTACACACCCCCTCCTTCCTCTAAGAATGTCTTCCCTTCTATGGAAGGAACATAATCATATCCATTTCCTCTCTCAACACTTTTAGATCTACAATACTTCTTGTAATGCCTAGTTTTACCACATTTCTAACATTTCCTTAAATATTTTCTCGAAGATTTAGATCTCTCACTCGATGACTTATTCTTATTTCTATCTAGGGAACATCCTCTTACAAATAAGGCATATATGCTCTTACTATCCATGGTTTTACTCCTCATTTCTTCTGATAACAAGGATGAAACCACATCATCAAATTTTAATGTGGTTGCATTGCTCACAATAGATACAACTAGACTATCCCACGAATTTGGCAAGGAACACAGTAAACTAATGCACTTATCTTCATCAGAAATTTTAATGTTAACAAATAACAACTAACTTACCACAATATTGAAGGCATTTAGATGCTCTGTCATAGAGTCTCCATCATTCATCCTTAAGAGGTACAAATTCTTCCATAGGAAAAGTTTGTTTACCAAGGACTTCAACTAATACAAATTCCCTAACGTATCCCATAACTCCTTGGTTGTAGCTTCTCCCAAGACATTCAATAACACTCAATCTAAAAGAAACAACTAGATTGTGCTCTTTTCCTTCATATCCAACTTCGTTCAATATTCTATCAACATACTCGTAGGTGTAGTACCAAGATCCACAATGACCCACTATTATTTTTCTACCAAAATATCCTCCATATTCAACTTCCAAAGCTCAAATCTTTGCCCATTAAATTTCTCGATCTCTATTTTAGAACTCCTTGTCGTTTTCTTTCACCACAAGAATCGTTACTGCAGACCTCCCACTGAAACAAGGTTTATCACAAACTCAAGATACTCAAACCCTTAGCAACAAATGCATCCCCTTGAATCCAATAGCTTCTCTAATACCAAATGTACATTTTTAAGCCTTTACAGTATAGAAATGCACACAAATTCTTTATAAAACAAAAAGAAAACAATATCATTCACACATACTACTCATAAATTTACCCTCGGAACCCTTAACCGAGAAAACCAAAAAAATGTTTAGAGTCGCTCCTATAACTCTCATTGTATTATCTTCACCATTTACAATACAATATATATGATTATGGGGCATCCAAATCCCTAATGTGTCAACCTGGATTAGATTCCTTAATTGGAATTATATTACAATGGGCCGAAAAAACAGTTGGCCAAAAACTACCCAAAAATAGACCAAAATAACCCCCGCCCAAAAAAAATGGGGGCAGAGCCTCCAAATCCCCTTGTAACCCCCTGAGTTAAACATACAATGTGTGAATCTAATCATGCAAAGAATATAACACATACCCAACAATTTACTCCTCTCATTCAAATTGAGAATAAATAGTTTAATAATTATCAAGGGTTCAAGATTAATTATCAACCTAATGTTATTTGAAATCCTCCCCTTATGATAACAAGATTGCCTCCATTATATCCTGATCTCATAAGGAAGCTAGTAGTTTTCAAAAGATCTCATTTTTCCCAATCCCTCAAGATCAAAATTATCAAGAAGACATGCAAGCCAATAACGCTACTTCTCTCCAAGTAGGGGTGATAAGGAAAAAAAGGGTGTTATATTACCACCCAATCCCATAAGCTAGCACATTACATAAATCATGGCACTTATAATATCATTTACAAACCACATGTCTCATCATCAAGATCTATGGATTGCATATGAGGTGAAGGGATACAATATCACCTATGCATCAACTCTACACATGCTTATTCTTAATTCCAGGCTATCCTTTGA
Source organism: Picea engelmannii (assembly GCA_009831015.1). Classification (NCBI taxonomy): domain Eukaryota; kingdom Viridiplantae; phylum Streptophyta; class Pinopsida; order Pinales; family Pinaceae; genus Picea; species Picea engelmannii. The sequence continues at coordinate 15,363 of ML818932.1, read as the reverse complement.
ACATTGTATTAAGGTTTATTGTTACAATGGTGGGATAATGGAATTGTTGTTGGATGGATGCTCTAATGGCTAGAACAAGGGCATTGGTCTAGTAAGAATATCCCTCTATGGATTTTCCTATGGAACTTTTTCTTACAGGATTTTGGTTCAAGGTGCCATGCTTTGATCATTGGAATTTGGTTTATGTGTGTTGAAATCTTTTGTTGGATTTCAAATATTCATTGAGATTTTGAGGTTGAGGGTCTAGTCTTTTCTTGGGTTGTTCAAAGTGCTTGTGATATTGTTCCCATGAGGGTGCAATTCAAGGGTCTCATTCATGTTGGTGATTAGGACTCAATTTTTGGGGGTCTGGTGTTTTCACCCTGCATCTCTCTAGGTCCTTTGGTCTTGGTAGTGCATCAATAAACTTCATCCCCCTCTTAAATTGGGTGAATAGTAAGGGTTATTTGGTGTCTTGGTTTAATTTCACATCAGTTAAAAATTTGTAGCCCTGTTTTGTCAAATTTTCTGATTTCATGTATTATAGGGAGGCCTAAGAGATCTGAAGAACCCTTCATAGGCACAAAGAGTCCATTCAGTGTAATAGGACCTTCATTTTCTTAATTACTTCAAAGGTTCGTGAGAAAGAACACCGGTGTTCTACTTAGAATTCCATAATCATAACTACTCTAGAACAACATAAACAACAAATTGATTCCCTAGAAGTGAAGTGCAATATGCTCAAAAATTTGGTCTCTTAGTCAACAACCTCAAATTTCAGGGTGTCTACAATTTTTATTCATTTGAAAATTAAAAAAAAAGAAGTCATTATTCATTAAATGCTTGACGACATGGATATTGGAAACCAAAAATCGTATCCAACCAATATGGAGTTGGGAGAGGCACATAATCATTATGTCTTTAATTAAATGTTATGTATTGCATAGTAATTAGTGTATTAGGAGTTTTTCCAAAAAAAAAATGTGCATGTAAAGAACATTGGAATGTGGTTCTTGTAAACATAAGTATTCTCTATATATGGGAGATAATGAGCTCGCATTGTTATTTGAAAACTAAGATTAACCATTTTTGTAACTTTGTTGTTAACCTCGACTATAACTTTTTATATAATACAAACTATCTTAATTTTTATTTAAAACAAAAAAATATCTTAAAATATATACTTTTAATAAGCTTAAAGGTCCCACATGAGGGATACAGTAAAGTGTTTTTTTAATGTTAGCAAGCATATAAGTGTTAGGGATGAAATACTTAATTTTTAATAATATTTTTTTTAAGGAGGTGAGTCAGATTTAGGGTGAACATCTCTCCAAATGTGATAATATGTGAGACTAGATTATATTTTAAAATTTTATTTATTTATTAATGATAGTTTTATTGTTGCACATAAAGACGCTATACAATTCACTATGGGAAAGATGTTCATATAACATAACACATTAAAATAATAGTAAAATATTCACAAAATAATAAATGAATATTAAATTTATAATAAAATAATAAATAAACATTAAAATATATATAAATAAATAAACACACATAAACAACAAATCGATACAATAATCAAAACATATATATAGTACCACTAACATAGATTCATCTTAACCTCGGATCTATCAAGTGAATAGAGGGATCAAATCTAGAGATAGAAACCTTTAACTTTTTATCAAATTTTGCACTCTAAAAAAGATTTTCACCTAAAAAGATTAGATCCTTCTTAACCTTTGATAAATCCACAATTAAGATAAATCTATGTTGATTAGTTACTTAAATAAAAGTGGTGGTCTTCATCATCTTAATTTTATTATTAAAAAAGTTTAAAAGTATTATCATGATTAATTAAAAAAAACTGTTTTCATATCATTAATTTTTTTATTAATTAAAAAAAATTAAAAGTTATAAAAATATTCTAAATACAAATATTTTTTAATATAATATTATAAATTAAAGATACATATCCGTTTATACCAGCATTGGTTGTTCATCCATATTCGGATAGCCTCCAAACATATCTATTCAGACATATTAATTCTCTCGTAAAGCCACTCGTTAAGAGTCGCTAGTCCCCTCGTTAACTAGTTTAAAAAATAAATCAACATTAATAACATAAGAATGAAATCATGTGATTTAGACGTTACACAAATTTTAAAATATTTTATTTATAAAAATTTGGTAATTTTTTTTTCTTAAAATGTTTTGTTTTTTATTTGCTAGTTTGTCTTTAATATGAGAGATTAGTGTGTGGTTGAGAAACCGCAACTCAGGGGTATTTTTTTTTCTTAAAATGTTTTGTTTTTTTTGTTTGCTAGTTTGTCCTTGCCACTGAGGGGTATCTAAGTCGTCAAAATCACCTGAGGTTAAGCCACACCAATCTTTAACATGGTTGGATTTTTTGTCCCTTCGTGACTTTAACATCACGGAGTGCCTTAATAGCACACTCCGTCACCTACTGTCCTACACCTCGGGAACTCTTAAAATGCTTTGTTTATGTTTACATTAAAATTCAATTTTAAAACATTTATTGCATTATTAATATTCATAACTTATTATATTTTTAAATTTTACAATTTGAGTGGGCCTAATGGTTATGAATATGTGTTTCCACTTATGAATATGTGTTTCCTCTTGGAAGGTCATGAGTTCAAATCCAGAGGGGACTAAGTTATGTACATCTTGGTAGACTTTTTCAATCAAATCACATAGTGCAGGGGGTTGTGAGAAGGGGGTCCCTTGTCTTAAAAAGAAAGGTCTCATACACCAATTTGGTGTCTAGCTTGACCGTAAAATTAAATTATTATTATTATTACTATAAATAAAATTATTTAATCTTTTCCATTATAAAAAAATATTCAAACAATTTTTATTTTTATTTTAACAAATCAAAATTAACTTTAATATATTCATGATATTTTAATTTAAAATTTTATTTTATTATATTAATTTATAACTCAAATTTAACTTTAATATATTCATGTATGATGAATGATATTTTAATTTAAAATTTTATTTTATTATATTAATTTATAACTGTATTATAATATAAAACATATTTAAATTTTGATTTTAATATATATAAATAATTGTTTTTAGACATGTTGAAACTTAGAGAACTTTTTTGATAAGTGATTTTGAAAGTTGACTACTTGTAATATAACTGAAAAGACACCATGGCCTCACCTGCTCCTTTGTTTTTTTCAAAGTTATTCATCTTCTCTATACAACAAGTAGGAATAAAATTGGAAGCCATCATTGGGAAAGGGTTGAAAGCAACACTTTATGCATGATTTTGAAAGTTGGGATATGTGTGGAATAAACATTGATATGAACACTTTTTTGATGCATGATTTTGAAATTTTTGATGCATGATTTTGAAAGTTGACTACTTGTAGGAATGTCACTGAAAAGACACCCACTACCTCACCTGCTCCTTTGTTTTTTCATAGGTTATTCATCTTCTTAGGAGGAAAATGGAAGCCCAATGATTGGATGGAGGGTTGAAACCAACGAGGATATGTGTGGGATAAACATTGTTATAAATATTCCTTATGGTTGTTTTCAACGAGTGGGATTAGTTATTCTTATTTTTTGGTTTAGATTCTTAGTTTTATATGTTAAATTCTTAGGGCCCCCACTATATTCATATTTAAGTTCAAAGGAAGATTTGAACAGGTCACTATATTAGTATTTAAGTTCAAAGGAAGATATGAAGAAGCTGCCATTTTTTTAAAAACAATTGTCTTCGGGCATTGGTAGATATGATATTTAATAACCATTATTATTTTTTCCTTTCCAACAATATTTGGTAATCAATAATGGTAATATAATGGTTTTAGAGAAATTTTTATATTAAATTATATTTTAATTTTAATTTAATAAGAAAAATAATTTGCATTTATATTTGTGTATAAATATGTATATGAATAACAAATTGAATGTATCTATGAATAATATGCATTAATTAAATATGTGAGTTAACATTTTCAAAGTTGGTTTTGGTAGGGGTATTACTAACATTTTTGAGCTTGTGGTTTTGAAATTATCCCTTATGCTTACCGTTAAAAATTTGTTTTCAAAATCCATTTCTTTTTTTGGGGGGGGGGGAGATTATTAATTAGTGATTAGGTGGATGCAGAGCATTAACTCATTCAAAACTTTTATGTTGAGACTAGTCTTCAAAAAAAAATGCAAAATTTCAAATCTCTAAGACAAAAAAAATTCATCATGTTTTCAAAGAAAGGAACATGTTTGGATAATGGTTTATTGAAAGTTAACCTTACCTGAGTCAATGGCATATTTCGAGGAAGGTTTTAGAAAAAATACATAATACTTTCATCCACCTTTTTATTAAAATGTATCGGGAGCTATCATGATCATATATATTGGTATATATTGGTGATATGATACTTTGAGACATTAGTGCTCTTCGTGATGTATAAATGGGACTTTATGTTTGTATTTTTTGATGAGAATAAGTGACTTAAGGGATGAGATCCTTTTTTTTTCGTTTATGAGAGGATATCTATGTATAAGGGTTGTATATGATAACAAACTGTCTTCTTTTTGGGGAATGATTTTTTTCTTTTGGTAGATTGAACAATGTAATTTCACTTTCATTAATGAAATTATGTTTTTTTTTTTTTTTTTAAGAAAAAAGAAAAAGAAAGTGAGTTGACATTGCTTCAAAACTTAAGATAAGATTAATAAGTACAAATTGGGAAGATTAATATGGAGAAATAAAAAATAAAAAATACAAGTAATTACATAATACAACAAAGAAAAGATAGAGTCATTAAACATCATTAAGGAAGAGATGAAAATACATAAGGGTGAAGAAGAAGTGTGTGTCCTTGCATCAATCATTAAGAAGGCACTAATACATTGTTTGATGATGTTGTTTAGGGAGTGTCCAATGTTGAGAGTGCTTAGTTGGATGACCTTGGGAAGATCTTAAAAATGATCAAGATAAGCTCTCCTAATATTTGAGGAAAAAGAGAAGATTTAGTAATATGAGCATGGGTATCTTGATTTCACTTTGATCAAGCCCACGCTAAGAAATTGTACTCATATGTGTCCATGTGGTGATGTGTTTCCCAACCCTTGAACATGAACATGAACTTATCCTGATTAATAAGATTATGAAGTACAAATTGGGAAGATTAATATGGAGAAATAAAAAATAAAAAATACAAGTAATTAAGTAATACAACAAAGAAAAGATAGAGCCATTAAACATCATTAAGGAAGAGATGAAAATGCATAAGGGTGAAGAAGAAGTATGTGTCCTTGCATCAATCATTAAGAAGTCACTAATACATTGTTTGATGATGTTGTTTAGGGAGTGTCCAATGTTGAGAGTGCTTAGTTGGATGACCTTGGGAAGATCTTAAAAATGATCAAGACAATCTCTCCTAATATTTGAGGAAAAAGATAAGATCTAGTAATATGAGCATGGGTATCTTGATTTCACTTTGATCAAGCCCACACTAAGAAATTGTACTCATATGTGTCCATGTGGTGATGGGTTTCCCAACCCTTGAACATGAAAATGAACTTATCCTAATTAATATGGTACAAGTGCTCAAATATAGAGGGTTAGTGTAACAGTGTTGAATGCCTCCAAATGATTGAATGGGATAAAAGAAATAGGTAATTAATTTATGGAGTGGGTATGGAAGAATCTTTCAAGGTATATCATTTGAGAGTAACCACTTCATGCAGGAAGAGATGTAAGTAATTATCTTAGAATTGTAAAAGAAGGTGGGAAGGGACCCCATAATCATGAAAAAAACAATGATATCTCACATGGGTCTAGTAATAAATTGAGCACTTGAAAATGAAATGATCATGAAAAAAAAAATTATATCTCCCATGGGTCTAGTAATAAATTGATCACTTGAAAATGAAATGATCCTTAGACTCTACCTCTTACATTTGTCATAACTAAGATATCCTCTCATCCCATGGAATATAGTGATTAGACTTAATCCAACATGAATGGGAACAAACCCTTAATTTGTTGAGCAATAACCTAAGGCCATGTGGTTAATGGTATCGAGTTTTCTTGGGAAGAATCACAAGCCCATCCTTTATTTGAAAAAAAATGCTCCAAGTAGAAGGCCATATTAAGATTCAAGAGATTCAAGTAACATATATATAGTGTCGATGTATGTATTTATGACAACCTTATTGATCTCGCATCTATGGTGAAGAAGGTGGTCAAGGGTGTCCAACTAATAGTAAAAAAAAGGGGAGGTTCTTGACAGAGATACTATTGGATTGAAGAAACATATATTCTTCAAATAACTAACTTCGTCTCTAGAATTATATTAATTGTGGAGTTTTAATGAAAAATATAAATTTCACCTATTAACAAGAGGTTTCCTTGATCTTAAACCTCTAAATTTGCAGTCTTAGGGATGTTAAAAAATATGAACAAAACAATTGTAGGAGAGGACTATATTTCAATTCTTAGCAATTGCAATCCACTAGGCAATTCAAGAGAAAATATACCAATGTGTTTCAATAAGTTTCAACCCTTTGGGGCAATATTATCATGCATATAATAGATCTGAAAACACTTATGATAACTGTAAAAACAACAAAAAGTATGTCCTTATATTTTTGAATTATAATGTTGAATCACTGAATATATTCACCCTTAATTTCTATCAAATAAAAAAGACATATATTGCTGGAAATTACCATGAAATTACAACCACAAAGAACATAGATGGATGAAAATAAAATATACAATTTACCCAAGTACTAGATAGCTAGAAACTTAATTAATATGCACAAATATGAAGTTCGTGTACATACCATAGCCCTAACCCAAGGCTAGTGAAATCCTCTAGCTCTCCAAAACCCTAGCCAGAGAAAAAAAATGAAAACCTTAACTCAAGCAAGGATATCCAACAAGCATGCATCACACAAGCATATCCTCCAAGGCAAGATGTCTTCTCTTCTTTTTTCACTTCAAAAATTAAAATCTATGGCTTCATCTCAAAACCCTAATCTCCAAGTCTCCAAGGGATGAAACCCTAACCCTATTCTTGAAGATTCTCCAACAAGCTCATTAAACCCTAGCACACTAAAAAAGACAGAGTTCAAGTACATAAGAATATCCAAGAGAGAGAGAGAGAGAGAGGAGAAGTGGTGCATTGTCCTTAATCACATATCTACACAAGAATGAAAAAGAAAGAATGAATGAACAACCATTATCTCTAACGTCTTCTTCATAAGAGTAAACCCTAGTATCTCACAAGAGCAAGATCCCTACAAGGACATCCTCTTTCCCTTTCATAAATTATCCTAGGGTTTCCTCATGAACCGTAGTGACTCACTCCAAGAAGACAAATACAAAGAGAAGAGTACAATGACAATGACGAAAGGACCATCTCCTTCCTATATATATGAGAGGTAAGGGAGGCCAAAAATACATATGTGGACCAATTCCCTTATAAGTAACCTACAATAACACATGTAAGATCTATAACACCCCATTTCTAAACCCATGATTATATGTAATTAATCATGATTAATGATTTCCATGCCATGACATATAAACATTGTAAAATGTATTATTATTTAATTGAAAAATGTTGCACAACTCATTGATGGGTGGATCACGTGTATTTGACATGTACCATGAGAGGGACTAGCGAGAGGGCATAAAAAGGGGATTCATTTGTTAAGAACCCTAAGCCACCTTGATGAAGTATGTGGAGGAAAATAACCATAATTACTCTAGCCTACATATGAAGAAAAATCAATTAATGAGAGGGGGTTGGCAATTGAACAACCAACCACCCATAATCAATATAGCTATCAAGAGTTAGATGGACAGAGTACCACCTTGTTTTCTTTCTTGAAGTGAATTCATCTGACAGAAGAAAAGAAAGGATTGGACGAGAATATTCATGGGGTACATACACACAATAGTTTGACAAAGAAGAGAATGCACAGGTGCATTCAGATGAAGGAAGCTCTGGATTGGAGAGAAAAAGAGGTGGTGATGCTTGCACAAGAGGAGAGTGGGAGTAGATAGAAATGAAGCATTTAGTTCTAAGCAACAAAGAGAAATTGGGAAGTTTTCCTGGGAAAATAAGGAACTTGCTAGAGAATTTGAATGCTCACCCTAGAACAAAGAAGACTCATATACAAACTGGAGAAAAAGAGGGTTGTGACTTGGAGTTGGATAGAAAGAAACCGACACTGGTAAGGGGAGGTTGACGAGGGATAATATAGTTGTGAAGGGACTCCCTTGTGCAGAGGAAATCCAGCTAGGAAGGCACCTGAGAAATCATGGAGTTCCTGAGCTTAGTGGGAAGAGGGAAATTTTTGTTGTTTCCAAAGGAGTGAAGGAGAGTAACCTTCCTAATCTATTCCTTGACTTGTTGAGTCAATTGTGAGAGTCTCCTGATGGTATAATGGCTTGGGATGGGGGTGGCATGTTGTCGAAGTGACTGAGCAGTGGAGCCTATGGTTGGGTGGAAAAATGCTCACCCATAGTCAGTTGGCTTGGCAAGTCATCAAACATAGATTATTCACTTGTGTGCTCTTTGTTATGTTGTTATATATATATATATATATATATAAACATGCCATTCTTGTGTAAGTTCTGAACTTGCATAGTTTATGAGTCAGTTTGAAAAGATGATATAAGTACCCAATTTGTGTATTATGCATGTATTGTAATTACTTACTGGTTAATGCTTCTGGTGATGAATGATAAATAAAGGGAAATGTTCGGATATGTAATTCATAGTTATTTTTCAATGCTTTTTTTCCCTAGTTATTTAACCAATGGGGATAGACCTTAAATAAATCCTAGACATAGATATTTAAAATCATAGAAATAAGTAAGGGGTGTAGGATTATGTTTATGTCTGTCTTAAATTACCTGTATATCTCCATGCCTCTGTGAAACCTAAAATTAGTGGGAATTTATGAGCTTTGTATGAGCGTGTTGAGATTTATGTCATAGGAAGCATCGAATTCCCCTTGAAAATGGTTTTGTTTCTTTGTGATCGAACCTGCGATATAAATTCCTCATATAGAGAGCATGAAAATTAGACATCGACAGAAGAGACCCAAAGAACCTGTTGAGGTCCCTGCTTAAATATGAAGTGAAACGGTAGTCGTCGAATCGTATGAAAGAATAATCTCGGTCGTTTTATCTTCACCGGAGATCTAGGAACCAGAGGTGGAGCCCTCAGTTAACAGGGTTATCGAATCACCAGAGTACCAGAAGGAATTGTGTCATAGACCTTGTTAAATACCCAGTGTTGATGGGGAATATTTCCCACAAAAATTTCTATACCCTTTCATTTATAACCAAGGAGAGAGAGAGAGAGAAGATGATGTCGGCACAACGTATTGTGCCAACACAACAGCCAGAGTGCCATGGGTAATGACACTTTTCGGGATCTGGATTGTGGGAGAGTTGAGTGTGAGCCCTGTTGAGATTAAAACTTTTCATCAACACCTTTAAGTGTGAGTCTTCAAATATACGGGCCGAGTGATCTTAGTCATAGATACAATGTAGAAAGCTCGAGAGGGAGGTCAAAGCCTCGGAGTATCGGACCCCTGGACCACCAGAATTATCCCAAGCACATTTTCCCTTGTGATTTCCTAATATCCCGATACCTGGTTGGGCAGGGTTCCAAGAAGGGTTCTTCCCATTACCTTTGCGAGCATATGAGCAGAAAGGAGGACAAAGCACGTGTCGATGACGTCAAAATGACACAAATCTAACTAATCAAGTTAATGAGAAGTGGAAAGGTGTCAACACCTGAGTGGAGGATCCTTGTACCCTGTGATGATGTGTAGTGCCACATCAGTCCTCATGTTGAGTTGTGATTGGTCCATGTTTCATAAGGATATTGTGCCATGTATCTAGGATATTTGGTTTCTAGCGCTCAGTTTCGTATCGAGTTGCATGAATTCCACATGTCAAGCCAGGTGGCAGGCCATGTTGTATCCATGTGTTTGAGGTGTTGATTTTTCATTAATATAGGCTCAAGCATGAAGTTCATTTCAATTTTAACATTTTACTTGAACCATAGACAATTGTAGTAACACCATAAACAATTTATTGCAGTAACCAAGATCACAAGAAGAAACACCATGCACAAGTACACAAGAAGTATCCTGGGAAACCCTTCTCAACAAGGGAATAAAACCCAACCAATCTTTTTTTATATTCTTCAAGAGAAGGACCTCCCACACCATAAACCTAGCACACAAAAGGGTGCTCACAAAACCTAGAACGATAGCCCCAAGAGAGGTGCGCACTTCATCCCTAGAACTTGTACTTGCTAAAATTTCCAAAATCACACTTATGTTGTGTTTCCTCAATGGGGAAATCACCTTTATTTATATTAGAATGGACACATCAAAACTGGTGTCTATTGGCACGAAAGAGCCAACCTCAATAATTAATCATTACAATATTAATTATCTTTTATATTAATTAACTTTCACTTTATGGTGGGGTCGACCTGTACCCTTTACATCACAATTAGGGTTACAGGTAAATCTGACTCTTAGAAAATATAGCAAGGGATATCGCACACCCACTAGTGCTCAACCACTAGGGGCATGTCCACATGTGCTCAGCCACAGGGACGTCCAAGTCAACATATCTCTATCTCATTGTGTCTCAAAGGAGAATCATCAGGATACACACTCACTAGTTCTCATCCACTAGGATCACATCCACCTATGCTCAGCCACAGGAACTTCCTACTCAATAGATCTCTATATCACTACGTCTCACAGGAGAATCATCTAGAGTATCACATCATCTCAACTCTCTGCACAGAGGAGAACAATAAACCCATCACATGGGCTCCTTCACCCCTCATAGGGGTACACATCATTTAATCTTCATCTCAAAGAGAACGACGCACCCAACTCATGGGAATCTTCCCTTCACAGGGGCACAAAACATTCCATCTCTATCTCAGAGAGGAACAACACACCCATTTCATGGGAACACCCAACTCATGGGATTCCTCACCCCACACAGAGGCACACAATGTTCCATATCTGTCTCATAGAGGAACTACACACCCATCTTATGGGCACACCCAAGTCATGGGCTTACTCACCCCACACAGGGGCACACAACATTCCATCTCCGTCTCAAAGAGGAAAAAGACACCCATCTCATGGGAACACCCAACTCATGGGCTCTCTCACAAGTCGACTCACTTAGTCTGTGTCCTGGAGGATGTCTCATGCAGTTGTAATCATCAACACTCCCTCTCAACTAGGGAGGAATTCTCCATCAGACCAAGTCTCGCACAGAAGTACTTGAACTTCGTCTTGGTTGTAGTCATCAACACTCCCTCTCAGCTAGGGACGTATTCTCCACCAAGCCAGTCTCTCACGGAAGTACTCAAACTTCGTATTGGAAAGCGGTTTGGTGAAGATATCTGCAATCTTCTCATGTGTAGGAACGTATTGCACGTGTACTTCTTTCCTCTGCACCATGTCTCTGATATACTGATATTTTATCTCAATGTGTTTTGATCTATCATGAAACACTGGGTTAACATAGAGCTTCACACAAATCTGGTTATCACAATGAATAATGGTAGGATCCATCTCATGATCAAATAGATTTTTCATAATCTTGTGAAGCCACGTTGCTTCGCAAACTGCCACACTCAATGCTATATACTTTGCATCTATGGTACTCAATGCTACATAGCTTTGTTTCATGTTGCACTAGGAAACCATGGCAGACTCTAAGGTGAAGAAACAACCAGAGGTGCTCTTCTGTTCCACTGTGCTCCCTGCCCAATCTGCATCGGCATATCCCTGCACACTCAAGTATACATAGGAGCCATATCGCATGCCATATCCAACTGTGCCTTGTAGGTATATTAATACATGTTTCACAGCTATCCAATGAGTCTGTCTCAGCTAACTCATGAAGCGACTAATTACATCCACTGCATAGCATATATTAGGTCTAGTTTTAACCAGATACATCAATGATCCATTCAGTTTTCGGTACACATATGGATAAATATCATCTGAATCGGAAGAAGCCTCATTCATCTTCTTCATGTTCATCATCATTGGTGTAGGCATGGATTTGTAGTCCATCATCTCAAATATTTCCATTGTATATTTTCCTTGACTCAGGAAAATGTCATCAGTTCTCTGTCGTACTTCTAGCCCTAGTAAGTAGTGCACCACACCCAGATCCTTCATCTCGAAAATAGAAGTCAATGCTCGCTGGCATTCAACAATAAGTCTTTCTGAACCAGTAAGGAATAAATAATCCACATAGAGGACCAATATCAGGCACTCTTCCAACAATATGATAATATAAGTTTGGATCAACAACACTCTAGTTGAAATCCAAAGTCATCAGGAATCCATCCATCTTATCATACCCAACACGAGGTGCCTGCTTTAGTCCATACAAGACTTTCTTCAACTTGTACACATGATTTATCATCGTATGTCACAAATCCCTCTAGCTACTTGATGTAAACTTCTTCCTTAATCTCACCATTGAGAAAGGATGTATTTACATCCATCCGATGTAGTTTCCAACTCATGGATGATAGTATGGATGGAAGTGTATCGGGTTACTCGATCAAATGTATCATCATAGACAACTCCCTCTGCTTGTGAGAATTCTTTGGCTACAGATCTCGCTTTGTATTTCTCGACACTTCCATCAACTGTATTCTTGATCTTATAGATCCACTTGGGAGTCACCACAAACTTCCCTTATGGTCTCGGAACAATATCTCGTACATCGTTCTTCAAGATAGACTGGTATTCTTTTGTCATGGAATCTTTCCATACCTTTTCACCTGTTGCTTCTTCATGACAAGAAGGCTCAGAATAAATGATGTGGCTCATGGATGAAAGTTAGCTCGAAAATATCTTTGGTCTCTTTATCTCTCGGGATGTGCCTTGAGGGGTTGTATGTCCCTCTACCTCCTGCAGAGTTTTTCGATCCCAGGCATGCCTTTTATGCCCTACTGCAATATCTATAGGAATATCAACTGGAGCAACTGGATCAGCTGGAATAACTAGATCAATTGGAATAATGTATGTCTCCCTTTCAACTGTTGAAAGGGGAGAAGTTATTGTCTCACTGTCAATCTCCATCTAAGATTCTCTGGATCTTTGAAAGGCTATCTCTTGTTCAAATACAAAATCTCTACTTATCTCAATCTATCTCTGACCAGGGATGTAGATCTAATATGCCTTTGAATATTCATTGTATCCCACAAATGTACCCTTTATCCCTGAAGGGTCTATCTTGGATATCCTCTCTTTGGGTACATGAAAATACATTGGGCACCCAAATATCCTGAAGTGTTCAATCTTAGGTTTTACTCCGGTGAAGGCTTCTTCGGGAGTTATGTTCTTCAAAATCTGGTGAGGACTCATGTTCTGAACATATATTGTTGTCATGCATGCTTCTTCCCACATAATCATAATAAGACTTTGATCATGCATCATTGATTTGGTTTCCTCAATGATGGTTTTGTTATTCCTCCTTCTCAAGTAGTTTTGACTCCCTCTGAGTCAAGTGACTCCCTCTGAGTCAAGTGACTCCCTCTGAAGTCAAGTGACTCCCTCTGAAGTTTGAAGGATAACCATATTCCGTTGTTGTTAACCTTCTTGGAACAAGAAAACAAACGAAAGGAAACAAAACAAGAATATATCCTAAAGGAGAATAATGAGTACATCTCTATAATCAAAAATCATTTAAAGATTGTTGTCACAGCTACAACACTTACTTGTAATGTAGAAAACTTTAGAAATGTAGGTTAGAGGAATGATAATTAAAAAAATCAAACCTGGAGTCTTAACTTCCAGTGTGTTGTTCTTCTGAATGCACTGAGATCCCTCTCGATCCATGATTGCAGCAAAGGTTCCTTCCTCCTGCAGGTACCCTCATGACAATGATACAAATAATATATACAAGTGCATACCTGAGAGTGCGGATATGATTTCTTCAATTTACCCTTAGCTGATCTCTGATATTTGACATATTCATGAAGAAGATAGCAACGATGCCACCTTTTTTCATATTTATATTTTGAACTAAAGTTGCTTGATCCATCAAGCCTATCTTTCACTAGGGTTATGTTTATCATATTTTCAGATTCTTCACAAACCCTTGCCAACTAGGCTAGAAAACCTAACGGCTAGGCTAGGATAGAAACCTTAGGTTTTGTTGGCCTTATGACTGCCAACAATAAGCCTTGAAATTTAGAATAACACTAGTGAGATGAAGGGCTCCTTCAATGAGCTGTAGAAACCCTAATTATGAAATTTCTGTAAAAATTTGCGAAACCCTATGGCCAAAAAAATTAAAATGCTCGGAAATGCAATTTGAAGCTTCCTGGAGGTGCACTAAAGGAGGTTGTACACTCCTGTGCACTTTTTATCCCCATCATCCAAGTATTAAGTGCTAGAACACCTTAGAAATGAGGGTCATGTAGATTTTCTAGAAACCCTAGGAGGGTCATACAGTTCTGCAGAAGTGAGAGGATGATTGGCAGATGCTTGTGCAATGGGTTGTTCAAGACCTGTGCTCTGATACCATGTTGATTTTTAATTAAGCTAGGCTCAAGCATGAAGTTCATTTCAATTTTATCATTTTACTTGAACCACAGACAATTGCAGTAACACCATAAACAATTTGTTGCAGTAACCAAGATCAAAAGAAGAAACACCATGCACAAGTACACAAGAAGTATCCTGGGAAACCCTTCTCAACAAGGGAAGAAAACCCAGCCAATCCTTTTGTATATTCTTCAAGAGAAATACCTCCCACACCATAAACCTCGAACACAAAAGGGTGCTCACAAAACCTAGAAGGCTAGTGCCCAAAAGAGGTGCACACTTCAGCCCTAGAACTTGTACTTGCTAAAATTTCCAAAATCACACTTATGTTGTGTTTCCTCAATGGGGAAATCACCTTTATTTATATTAGACTGGACACATCAAAAGTGGTGTCTATTGGCACAACAGGGCCAACCTCAATAACTCATAATATAATTAATAATTACAATATTAATTAGCTTTTATATTAATTAACTTTCACTTTATGGTGGGGCCGACCTGTACCCTTTACATCACAATTATGGTTATAGGTAAGTCTGACTCTTAGACAATATAGAAAGGGATCTCTCACACCCACTAGTGCTCAACCACTAGTGGCATGTCCACCTATTCTCAGCCATAGGGACATCCAAGTCAACAGATCTCTATCTCACTGCGTCTCACAGGAGAATCATCAGGATACACACTCACTAGTGCTCAGCCACTAGGATCACGTCCACCTGTGCTTAGCCACAGGAACGTCCTAATAAA
>ML818931.1:74229-108893 GCA_009831015.1 Picea engelmannii | reverse complement strand
TGCTAAGTGTCCTTACAAAAGTGACTCTAATTTTAAGAAAACCAAATATCACTATATAAGTGAAAAAAATGAAGAGAAATGGAAGAATTACAGTAAAAAGAAAAACACGTATGCCAAGGATGAAGGAAACTCCTCTGATGAAGAAGACACCAACACAAAATATGTCTTATTCATGGCCAACAATGCATTTTTTTATGATGAAACGTCAAAACCTGAAGACCCTGATGAGGAAGGAAAGGTTAATCTTGAAGGTGAACTAATCAATTCTCTAAGTGAATTGAAAAAACTCAGAAACAAAAATGGGTCTCTCAAGGAAATGTTAAGAAAATCAAAAGGAGAACATCATGAACCAAATGGTGAAACTGAGACTATTGGTCTAAAAATACAATTGGAGGAAGAAAAAAGAATTGAAGAAATCCTGGAAAACAAACTCAAAGAAATTAAGGATATCTACCATGAAAGAGAGCTTGAAATTGTTTTCCTAAGAAAATAACTAGATAAGAAAGTATCCCAATTGAACACAAACCTGAGGTTTGAAAAGAGTTTAACAATCCTAGAAGACATTCTAAATATTCAAAGGTCAGCGTTTGATAGAACTAGTCCTGGCTATAAAAAGAGTAAAAAAAATATTGATACTGAGATACCAAAAGAAGGGGAGAAGACTCAAAGCTATGAAAATATGATTAAGAGTTCCAATCACAGTGGAAATATTATAGAAAATGAAGCACATAACAAACATAAAAGGGAAGAGCAACAAATTATCAGTCCTCTTCACAACAAATTTGAATTTGAAAAGGGTGCTCCAAGAGTTCTACAGTCCTAGAAGACATTCTCAATATTCAAAGGTCACCGTTTGATAGAACTAGTCTTGGCTATAACAACAGTAAAAAAAATATTGATTCTGAGATACCAAAAGAAGGGGAGAAGACTAAAAGATATTAAAATATGCTTAAGAGTTCCAATCACAATGGAAATATTACAGAAAATGAAGCACATAACAAATAGAAAAGGGAAGAGAAAAACAATATCACTCCTCTTCACAACAGATTTGAATTTGAAAAGGGTGCTCCACCCAGAATACCTACCACCACAAGAAGTACTTACAACGCTGCCAAGGATGATTATATGAACAACAAAACATCTCGAAGGTTCACCAACATAAATTCTTCACCAAGAATACCTCTTACAATAAGGTATCAAAATCTATTTCTTGGTTACTATTTTTCTTGTCATAATTTTGGGCATAAAGCTATTAATTGTAGGGCTAGTGCAAGATATAACTATCTGCGAAGTAGAGAAATATACAAGACTACCAGGAATGACTATATAAGAAATAAAACAACTCAAGAGATTGCAGACATAAATTATGATCCTTTTTCTCCGCTCATGAACTCCAATGTTTAGTGTTACTGATCTAGTTGGATATCAGTGGCCACCCACCTATTCCAACTAGCTCATCTTGGTATTTTTTAGTTTGGCATTTTTTTCCTAGTTTTTGGGTCTTGAACTTTCGGGGTCATTTTGAGGCCCTAAACAACATTTTTAGGGCTCTCCACAGTCAAAATGTAGACATAGTCAAAGTTTGACAACATAATGTGTATTTCTCAGATAGACCTTTCCAACAGGCTATTGTGCGCCTAAAACTAAGATCGTATCCAATCGTTACGACCCAAAGAAGTTGATGTACCAACTTACCCCAACGAGGCCCATGTGAATTTTGGCACTTCATCTCCTAGGGTTAGGTTTTTGGATGTCTATGGTTTTGGAATTCATGTTTATTGTAAAAAGGATTTCAGAGCCTCATTGTAGTCATCTTCTTGCGAATGAGCGCAACCATCACATCTTTTCTTAGAGATAATCCGCCACCATTCTAGCAAGCTTGTTTTCAGTCTGCATTTTACAGTTTCAACATATTTCTTTATTGAATAGAAGCCAATTTTACTATATCTATGTTATTGTTCATTCTATCTCTATGTTAATAATAATAATAATAATTTGTGTTCATTTCGTTCTTCTCATAAAATTTGGATTAGTGGTACCAAAGAGGTATGCTCCTTGTCGTTCTTAGTACATTTCCAGGATGAGGTCAGGGCACACAGAGTTGGGTCTTGATCTTGTTTATCTTGAGGAAAATAGATCTCGCATGCCCAAGAAACCTTCCATGGAGGGAGAAAATAAAGATGACAGGAGAAGAGATCCTTTGAAATTGTTGCTCGAGGAAGCCCTTGCACAACAGAGGAATGAGGTGATGGATAATTTTACGCAAATCCTTCGATGACTACCAACAAGCGGCACATCTTCCTCGGGCAGAGGCACCACCCCCTTCAAGGTACAAATCAACTTTGATATTCCTATATTTGAAGGTCAGATAGACGCAGATGTTGTAGACAAATGGTTGAATCTGCTAGAAGGGTATTTTTCTGTCCATAACTTTTTGAATAGAGAAAATATTAATTTTATGCTCCTCAAAGCCGTCCCCCATGTCAAATATTGGTGGGAGAATTTCTGTGAGAAAAAGGCGACAAGGAGTCCTTCATGGATGCTATTAAGGAACACTACTACCTTGTTGGAAGTTATGACGACCTGTATACAAAATGTACCACACCGCGGCATGAAAGGGACCAAGCAGTGCCTGAGTTCTCAAATATCTTCCATATCTTGCGCACCAAGATGGGTATCAAAGATTATGAGAGACATCTAGTGCTCAAGTATCATGGTGGTATGCATAGATACATCTAGGTAGAAATGGAGTTTATGGACATCTCGTCCTTGGGCACGACCTATCGATATGTCGTCAAAATCAAGAAGAAGCTTAAACAAAAGACACGATAGTTTGGGTCTAGGAACCCCTCATAGTCGAAGCATGGCAAGGGAAACCCCAACTTGTAGAACAAAGGGTAGAGAAAAATGGACATCCTCAGGAAAACCAGTCTAAGCCGGAAAAAAAGAACGACAATGGAAAGATGAAGAAATATACTGGGAAGTGGTGTGACTTCCATAGGATCCCCTGGCATAAAACTGTTGATTTCCTCTCAAAGCAGTCATTGGTGGATGACTAGGTGAAAGCCTATGAATCATATGCAGGTTTTGACTCCGAGTTAGAACTAGATATGGGGAGACAGATCATTGATGTGGAACCCAGTGCCACCGTTACTACCACTAAGATCCAACCCAGTGAACCTGATGATCCAGAGGAAGGTGAGCACCTCTTTCATTCACATATGTGGGTGAAAGGCACCCCACTACACTTCATCATTGATAGTGGTAGCCAGAAGAACCTCATCTCAGCAGAGTTCATCAAGTGGTTGAACCTACCGACAATGCTGCACCCGCAACCCTACACCATCGGATGGCTCCAACAAGGAAGCGATCTTCGCATCAACCAACAATGCCTCCTGTCCTACAACATCAAGCCCTTCAAAGATGAGGTATTGTGTGATGTTTCCCCCCTTGAAGTTTGTCATATTATTTTGGGTCAACCTTAGTTATGGAAATTTCATGTTGTATATGAGTCTAGGCGTCACAATGTTATTATTACTTTGGATAGGAAATTGTACAGGATACATGAGGTAGTCCCACCTAGTGCCATTTCCTTGATATTTTCCAAGAAATGAAGGAAGGTCATCTATCAGACCAAGAAGTTTGTATTCTTCATGATTCACTCTCAGATTGAGTGAAATATTGCAGCCACATCCATGGCCTCTGCAGTCGACTTCCCAACTCATCATAAGAAAGTGGATAAAGTCGTGGAAGAATATAAAGACATCTTCTCCTCACCTGCTCAGGTACCTCTGCACTGTCAGGTCAAGCATTCCATCGATTTGACCCCTGGTGCACTGCTACCCAATGGGATATTCTATCACCGCTCTCTGTTAGAAAATGAGGAGATCAAGTGTTACATCCAAGAACTATTCCAAAAGGGGCACATATGACCGATATCATCACCTTGTGGAAGCCCAATCATGCTTGTGTAGAAAAAAGATGAGACCTAGTGACTCTGCATTGATTACCGGGCCCTAAATAAAATCACATTCAGGAACTGATACCCGATTCCCCGAATCGACGATCCCCTTGATAAAATCAAGGGGGCCAAATACTTCAGTAAGATTTTATCTGAAGTCTGGATACCATCAAGTCCCAATAGAGCAGACATATGTATTAAGACTGTCTTCAAGTCAAAAGAATGTATTTTTGAATGGCTGGTCATGCCCTTTGGTTTGACAAATGCGCCAACAAATTTCATGAGGATGATGGATGATATCTTGCAATCTTGCACCAATTTTTTTGTAGTGGTGTATCTAGATGACATCCTCATCTACAATAGACTTGGGTGGAACACTTTAGCAGGTTCTGCACACTCCATGACAACACAAGCTATATGTGAGCTTGGAAAAATGCTCCTTCAACATGGACAAGGTCCAGTACCTAGGCTACATTGTTGATGAGCATGGTGTGCATGTGGATCTAGCCAAGATATAGGTCATTCGTGATTGGCTAGCCCCAACCACAGTCACTGAGCTTTAGAGCTTCTTAGGCCTTGCCAATTTCTATCGTAGGTTCATGTTGGAATTCTCCCATATTGCATGGGCCCTTAGCCAAGTAAACAAGGGTGGTGGTAAGGAAAATTTTGTGTGGGGCATGTCCCAACAACAAGTGTTCGATGATTTGAAGTAACGTTTGTGCTCATCCCCAATGATTTCATTACTCGACCTACAACAACCCTTTGAGATTGAGACAAATGCTTCATACTATGTTGTGGACGTAGTTCTCATTCAACACATCCACCCCATGGCCTATCATAGTGAGACACTAACATATGCCATATGTAAGTGCCCTACTTACGACAATTAAATGCACTAAATTGTGAAATCCTACCACCAGTGGAGGAATTACATTCTCGGGAAGGAGACAATCATCCACACTAATCATAAGGCACTGCAATTCATGTAGACACAAGGAAAATTGTAGAATTATTGCCATCATAATTGGTCCACATAATTGCAACATTTCCACCTAAAAATCAAGTATAAGATAGGGAGTACCAACCAGGTCGTTGATTGCCTCAGTCGACCTCCAGTCACCGAACTCACCACATTTCTAGACTCTTGCAGCCACAAGACCTCCGGATGGCCCCAACTCTATGAGAAAGATCCTGACTTTTCCACCACCTACTAGATGTTGGGCTCAAACACAACTGTCACTAATTTCCATCTTCAGGACAAATTATTGTTCCATCTGGGGGCCATCTCTGTGTTCCATCAAGTGAGCGAGTGAAGCTGATTTGGGAATCCCATTATAGTCGAGTGGCATGACAATTTGACATAGAAAATACGATGGCAGTGTTGTAACAACATTTCTATTGTTCGAAACTTCGAAAAAATGTCAGCAAATATCTCAGGTCATGCATTGCTTGCGCTATTTCCAAACCGGACACTAAGAAATAATGCTTGTACAACCCTCTGCCTACTCCTGACAGGCCTCAGGAATCCATCTCAATGGACTACATGTCGGGCCTTCAGTCCACCAAGTGGGGAAATTACTGTGTTTTTGTGGTTGTTGATCGGTTTTCCAAGATGGCGATTCTGACCTCCTGCAAGAAGAGCATCACAATGGAGGTCACTGCCAAGCTCTTCTTTGAATGAGTGTGGGTACATTTTGGGATACCAAAAACCATTATCTCAGATCAAGACAACCAATTCATCAACACATTTTGTTCGATCCTCTGGTCACTGTTGGACACCAAATTCACCAAATCCACTACCTTCACCCCCAAACGGATGGCCAAACTGAGGTTGTCAACCAAATGATCGTGCATATCTTGTGCATGTAAAATTACAAGCACCCAAGCACATGGGATGAGATTCTTCCCTATGTTCAACATAGATACAATAGATCCATACATATCTCAACTAATCACATCCCTTTTCAGGTGGGGTTGGGATTTCAGCCATTGGGTCCCATGGATGTTGCACTACCCCTTGTGGCCACCCAAACAGACTCATCCCATGCTCAAATTTAAGCTAACAAAGCTACCTGGTTCATTGATAGAATCCAACACATCTGCCAATAGGTTCATGATATTTTATAGAAGTCCAATGCCAAGTACAAGTATCGGGATGATCAACACTGAGTGCCACACAAGTTTCAGGTGGGAGACAAAGTTTGGTTGCACTTGCAGAAATAATGCCTTACACAACCCCATCAAAAGCTTCGTCCACTTCATTATGGACCTTACACCATCACCAAGGCTATGGGCAACAATGCTTTTGAGATCAACATTTCCCCCTTCCTTTGCTTGCACCTATTGTTCAATGTGGATCTCCTTCAACCATATTTTACACCATTATTGGACACCTCAGAGATAGTAGAATAGTTGACACCAACAGAGCTCAACCCTAAATGCATGAAACAAGAATCCACTTATCATATCATGGACACACAGGTCAAGGGCACTCACCAACAAAGGATATAGCTTTATCAGGTTTTCAAAGCAGGGCAACTCCTGCACCAAGGCAAGTGGCTCACCCGAGGCCAAATTCAAAAGAAATTTCTTCATCTGATGGGGAAAGTCAACGCAATGGAGACCATTGTTTTTTAAGGGGGGATGATTGATACAAGTGGATATCAGTGGCCACCCACCTATTCCAACTAGCTCATCTTGGCAGTTTTTTAGTTTCACAATTGTTTCCTAGTTTTCAGGTCCTGAACTTCTGGGGTCATTTTGAGGCCCTAAACAATGTTTTTAGGGTTTTCCATAGTAAAAAAATGAATAAAATTAGATATTGATGGAATAATTTTTAGTCCTCGAATATACCTTTCCAACGGGCTATCGTGCACCTAAAATGAAGATCGTATGCAAAAGTTACGACCCTGGGAAGTTGATGTACCAACTTACCCCAACGGGGCCCACATGACTTTTGGTGCTTTATCTCCTAGGGTTAGGTTTTTGGATGTCTAGAGTTTTGGAATTCATGTTTATTGTAAAAAGGATTTCAAAGCCTCATTGTACTCATCTTCTTGCAAATGAGCGTAACCATCACATCTCTTCTCAGATATAATCCACCACCATTCTAGCAAGCTTGTTTTCAGTCTGCATTTTACAGTTTCAACATATTTCTTTATTGAATAGAAGCCAGTTTTACTGTATCTCTATTATTGTTCATTGAGTCTCTATGTTAATAATAATAATAATCTGTGTTCATTTCATTCTGCTCATAAAATCCAGATTAGTTACAAATGTGATAACTTTGGTGACAAAGCACATGAGTGGAGAAGTAGATTGGAATCCATGAGACATGACATGAAAGATAAATCTTCCACTAAACATGAGGAAGAAAACAGAAGAGTATGGAAGGAAAAAACATATCAACAAAAAGGGGAATAAAAAATCTATCTTTACATGCTCAAAGCAATACAAGCCAATGGTATATCGACAATTAATGCTCCAAGCACATGACAAGAGATCATAATATATTCTTAACTCTTAAGAAGACAAAAGGAGGCAATGTCATGTTTGGAAATGATAACTCTGCCAAAATAATTGGAAAAGGAACAATTAGTCTTGGAAGTAATAAATCCAAAGAAGAAGATGTATTGCATATTGAAGATCCAAAACACAATCTTCTCGATGTTAGTCAAATATGTGATCAAGGGAACACTCTCGTTTACTCTCAAAAGTGTCAAATAAGAAGTGAAAAATACGGTAGAACAATTGCCACAACCCTCAAGACTCCTAATAACATATACATTTTAGATGGAGTAAAAGGAGCAAAGTGTTGCATGGGACAAATAGATCAAAGATGGCTTTGGCACAGGAGAATGGTACATATAAATTTTGACAATTTGGTAAAAATCAACAAGAAGTAGGTTGGAAGGGATCTCCCGTAATTGTAAAAAATTCAGATACCATTTGTAAACATTGACAACATGGAAAGAAAACCAGAGTCACCTTCAAAACAAAGCAACATTCAACTTCAAAGCCTTTGCAACTCATTCATATTGGTTTTGCGGACCAACCAGAACCAAAATATTACAAGGTGAGCACTACTTTATGTTTCTTATAGATTACTACACTAGAATGGCATGTGTTTCCTTTCTAAATAATAAATTAGAAGCAATTGATAAATTCAAGGTGTTTAAAGAACTAGTAGAAAATGAAACTGATCTTAAAATCGAAAGCTTACGATCAGATAATGAAGGTGAGTTTACCTGAAATGAATTTGAGAAATTTAATGAGATGCATGTAATCACAAGAGAATTCTTAGCATCCAAGACACCACAACATAATGGTGTGGTAGAAAGAAAAAACATGACCATGCAAGAATTGGCAAGAAATATGTTAAATGACTCCAAACCATCAGATATGTTTTGGAGAGAAGCAATACATATTGTTTTCCATATTCTGAACAAATGTCTGATTAGAAAAAACCATGATAAAACACCATATGAACTGTGGAAAGGTATACATGCAACAATTAACTATCTCAAAGTATTTGGGAGTAAATGTTACATAAAGAGAAGTGAAGAGAATCTGGGTAAATTTGATTCTAGGATAGATGAAGGAATCTTTCTAGGTTACTCATATAAAATTAAATCCTACAGATACTACAATCTAAGGTTGAACAAGAGAGCAATACGTAAAAATGTGAAAGTAGATGATGGAAATTCACATTTTACGAACCATATTTCAAAAGAAGAAAATCACATAAAAGAAGATGAATTTCTGCAAGAAGGACAACATGAAGTGGAAGAACAACAAGAAGAAGAACTAGAGGAAGAATAACAAGATGAAGAGAAAGAAGAAGAAGAACAACAAGAAAAAAAAGATTAGCAAACAAACGAGGAAGATGAAACAGAACGTTAGGACACAAAAACTCCTTCAAGGTATGTACAAAAGAATCATCTTGAAAGCCACATTCTTGGAAATAGGAGTGCAAGACCTCAAACAAGGAGAATAATAAATAATCAAGCAAACATTTCTTTACTATATACAATAGAGCCTCATAAATTTAAAGAACCCAACCAATATGGACATTGGATCAATGCCATGAATGATGAGTTGGACCAAATTGAAAAGAACCAAACCCGAGATCTTGTTCCTAGACCCAAGGATACAAATGTAATAGGCACTAAATGGGTTTTCAGGAATAAACAAAATGAAAATGGACATGTAGTGCAAAACAAAGCAAGATTGGTATGCAAGGGATATTCTCAAATTCAAGGAGTTGATTTTGAAGAAACTTTTTCCCATGTAGCAAGATTGTATGCAATTAAGATATATTTTGGCATTCGATTGTTACAAGAATTTTAAAATTTATCAAATGCATGTTAAATCAACATTCCTAAATGGAAATTTAGAAGAAGAAGTATACATTAAACAACCTGAAGGATTTCAATTATCAAAATATGGATATTATGTTTGCAAACTCAAGAAATCCCTCTATGGCCTAAAGAAAGCCCCTAGAGCTTGGTACTCCAGATTGGACAAGCATTTACAACAAGAAGGATTTAAAAGAGGAGTTGCAGACACCAACATCTACATAAAAAAGGATGACAAAGACATGATAATAATTGTTTTCTATGTGGATAATATAATATTTGGAAGTAATGTAGACAATCTAAGAAAAAAAATTGTTGAAGAGATGGAAAGTGAATTCGAGATGTCAATGCTAGGAGAACTATCATTCTTCTTAGGACTGGAAATTTCTCAATCAAACAAAGGTATCTTCATATCTCAAATGAAGTACAGTAAAGAGATGCTCAAGAAGTTGAAAATGGAGAATTGTAAACTAGTTAGCACCCCTATGACCACAGGATGCAAGCTCAACAAAGATGATGAATCCATGGAAGTAGATAAAAAATTGTACAGGTCTATGACTGGTAGCTTGTTGTATGTAACGAATTCAAGGCCAGATGTGATGTAGGCAGTTGGAATTGTTGCAAGGTTTCAATCTGAACCAAAATAATCTCATGTACAAGAAGTCAAGAGAATATTCAGATATCTAAAGGGTAATTTGGACTATGGAATGTGGTATCCAAAAGGTGAATTTTTTACCTTGAAATAATACACAAATGTTGATTTGGCAGGATGTATAGATGATCGAAAAAGCGAAAGTGGAGGTGCATTCTTTGTAGGAAATTTCCTAGTTTCTTGGTTGAGAAAAAAACAATCATCAATCTCTCTATCAACTATAGAAGATTTATACATTGCAGTAGTATCTTGTTGCACACAAATTATTTGGATGAAACATACCTTAAAAGACATTCAAATTGATCACAAACAACCGATCTCTATACTATGTGATAACACTAGTGCAATAAGCATTTCTCAGAACTCTATCATGCATTAAAAGACATAACACATACCTATCAAGCATCATTTTCTAAGAGAACAAGTTGAAAACCAAGTTGTAAATATGGAATATGTGCCAACAAAGGAGCAAATTGCAGACATATTTACAAAACCACTGGTTAGAGATACATTTGAGAATCTCAGACATAATATGGGAGTCATTCCCATTTCTGATTAAGGTATGCCAAATTCAATTGAGAGTTGTTGGAAGCTCAATAAAAACAAAATCTTAGGGGGAGAGTGCATAAATAAGGAAGTGGTACAAACAAATAAATAAAAAGCAAGCACTTTCATAGGGAAAGTCACTTCAACAAGCTTCATGGAAAGGAACAAGATTAGAGAAACAAAAAAAAAAGAAAGGATATTTGTTGGTGACAAAGAAGATAATGGAGAGAATAGTGCAAGGGGGAGATGGTATCCCTTTTCCATTGAAATCAAAGGGGGAGAGTACATAGATAGGGGGAGACTTGCATAGACTTGCGGAGTTCAAGAAGTGTTGCTATCAATGAAAAAGGGGTAGATTTTTTGATTATGTTGTCATTGAAATCAAAGACTATGACAACCATGAATGTCACAGGCAGTGGGAGACTAATTGTTTTTACCCTGTGTAAATGACAAGCCCCAAATCAGACCATTAGCATGAAGAAAACTCCACGTCTGAGTCGGAGGATATCAAAACCATTGATTCGGCATAGCGAAAAAATTTGGACCATTGCTCGGAGCATGCAAGGTAATAGGGAGTTCGAAGATGAAGGACACTTCAAGTTAACAAAAACCATTGATCTATTAGAGTGGTTTCAGGGGATAATCTAGACCCTTGATCGGATGGAAAGGTTATCAGAGTGCTTGAGTGTGAGTTTTTAATTGGACTCCAATGGGAGAAACCCTGAGTTAACAGGAACAATTGAACTATCGAAGGCCTGTAGAACTGCGAATCATGACCATTGGAGGCATGTTTGAGTCGTCAGAGTGATCAAGAGCAACAACAAATGTCGATATAATCATAGGCTAGTATCAAAGAATATGGACCGTTGATACCCGTTTTAGTCCTTTTAGAAGGAAGGCCATCATAGGTGTGAAAAGGAAGGGTTGAGAACAGATTCCAATGACGAGAAGGTTTGAGGATTGTAGATCCATCAGAGGATCCATCAAAACTATTGGATCTATGATGATTTGTCTCAAGGAAAGGGAGTGACATCAGGGTGACATATTGTGATAGCTCCATGGTTAGGGTGATGAGGATGTCAGCATGGAAATGAGCATGTCCCAAAGGGTGATGTGTGTCCAACTAATAACAATCTAACGGGTGAAGCTATGAGCCAATAGGATTCGTTGGATCAATCGGAGAATGCTCTTAGAATAATATGGACTGTTGATCAGATGGCAAGGCCATCAGAGTATTTGAGTGTAAGGTTTCACAAGGAATCCAATGAAGGTAACTCTGATCTCATGAAAATTATCAATCTATCAGAGTGATAGTAGGAGAGAATATGGACCGTTGACGACTATATGGCCATTCTAGGCCTATCAAAAGGAAGGCCATCAAAGGTTTGGTAGGAAGACTTGACAGGATTGGCTCGAATGATGAAGACTTTGAAAATGATTGTGAGTCGTTTATTTTAAACGATGAGTGGATCCATCAAAGTATGTGCCATCGGTGTGGGAGCACCCCAATGATGAGAAGCTCTGAGGAGCGATCTAGATCGTAGATTGATGTGCAGTCGAGATGCATTTTCAACTATAGATCAATGTGAGTCCCACTTGACCATCTCACAAACAATTAGAGTAATGGGAGATAACCGTTGTGTGGGTTGAAGGATCGATGCAATCAGATCCATTGATCTTATACACTGAGGATTGTTGGATCCATTGGAATACATGCCATTGAATATACTCTAGTTAGAGTAGAGTTATTTATGAAAGGATGGGTTTCGACGGAGGGGGATCCGAGGGCCAGCGAGAGGCTAATAGAATGATATCTGGATAGCTCGGGGACCCGATAGACTGAGTGGTCTTGATGAATGTGATTGTTTATCGAGTGTTTCTATCAAACGAAGGTCAGATCAGATGATTGATATTTAATTCAAGGAAGGAAGATCTATGGTAGGATGGCACCTCGATGATGTGATCATGTTGATAGGTCATCGACTGAGTATTAATCGAAGAGATGATTTGATGGATGATAAGATATGAAATCATATTACTTATTTGGTGGGAAAATAAAAGATCAACGATCGTGATTTTGTTTAAGGGATGATTCGATAGTAGTTGTGCATTAATTCCCACACAAAATGACCAATAAACAGATGGTGTAATAAATGAAAAGGAGATTGAGACTAGTTTGCAAGCTCGACTTAATGCAAAATAGATGATATGGATCCGACCCCATGGACATAATTTTGGGGTATGTGGAAAATCCATGGGAGCGTGGAGTCTATAAATAGAAATTCCCAAATCATTTTGTGTGGGTGAGGAAGTGTGAAGATAACAAGGAAATAGAAGTAGAAGTGTGAAGAGCATAGGATTTGAGGCTCGTAAGAGGAATGGTGATATAAAGGAAGTGAGAGAGAAGGCTATGTAACTATGAGGTTCAAAGATGCAAAAGAATAAAATAAAATGAACTGGTATTTTTCTAAGGGTGGATGGGAGGTGAAAGGTCTAAGGAGTCTCTGAATTCATGAAGAATGTAAGTTGGTGGAGAATGTTGTGACAACATAGACAAATAAACAATTTTTTATAGGTGAAGGCTCAAAGAAAATAATTAATATGATATTATTGACAAATTGAGGGGATTGGTGTCTCCTACAGGTTGGTGCTTGCAAATACTGCAGTTGTAGGTTGGTGCCTACTTGAAGAGTTGAGTTGATGGTCAACCAAGGGGATTGGTGTCTCCTACAGGTTGGTGTCTACAAACCTTATTTCTGAATTGGTGCTTAGTCAAGGAGATTGGTGTGTCTAGCAGGTTGGTTCCTGCAAATATTGTAACAATAGATTGGTGCCTGCAAATATTGTAACAATAGGTTGGTGCCTACAAAAGTTTATTAAAGAATTGTTTTGTGGTTTTCTCCCATTTGGGTTTCCACGTAAATTATCTATGTACTTTGACTTTGTTGACATGGTTATATCTTTGCATTGTTGATTATAATATTGGGGATGATTAATGGAAGTTAAAAGTAGTTTTAGATATTGTTAAAACCATGCAACATTGATTCACCCCCCCTCTCAGTATTTCTATATATTACAACAATTGGTATAAGAGTGGGTTCCTTTAGAAATAGTCTAACTATTGGAAGGTATATCCCTATGGCACACATGAACAACCAAGAAATAACCTCCAAAAATAAATATCCATTATTTGATGGATCAGATTATGCATTTTGGAGCATCAAAATGAGATTTTATCTGTTGTCATTGGGATATGATGTCTGGCAGTCAGTCAAGAATGGCTACATTGCCCCTGAAAGTCAAATCTATGATGTAGGTGTTAATAATCTCAATGTGAATAACTCCAAATACATGCATGCTATTCGGGATGGATTAGCAAGATCAAAAATTGCCAAAGGCATGCATTGTGGAACAAGAAATGAAATATAGGAAAAGCTACAAAATACATATGAAGGGAATGATAAAGTCTAGAAGGAAAAACAACAAACTCATAGGGGATGATTTGAAAATCTCAATATGAGACAAGATGAAGATATAACAACCTGCCTTCTTCATGTGGATGAGATTGTTAACATGATCAAAGGACTAGGTGAAACCATAGATGAAAACTTTGTTGTACAAAAGGTCCCTAGGAGAATTCCATCAAGATTTGACCCCAAGATATATTCCATTGAAGAAATGAAGGATTTAGATAGTTTAACAATGGATGAATTACATGGAATCCTAACAACCTATGAAATTATAAATGCACAGGAAAAGCCATCAAAGCACGAGGCACCATTCAAGGCATCAAAATAGACAATCTCAAAAGGACACCAAACAAATGGCTCACCTGAAGAAGAATTAGATGTAGAAGAAGAAAACTTCGTTAGGAGGTTGAAGAAAGGAACTAGAAAATACAAAGGTAAGCCCCCCTTCAAGTTCTTTGATTATTGTAAAGTAGGACAATTTGCTGCGAAGTGTCCTTACAAAAGGGACTCTAATTTTAAGAAAACAAAATATCATTATATAAGTGACACAAATGAAGAGAAATGAAACAATTACAGGAAAAAGAAAAAATTGTATGCCAATGATGAAGGTAACTCCTCTAATGAAGAAGACAACAACATATAAGATCTCTTATTCATGGCCATCAATGAATTCTCTGATGATGAAAAATCAAAACCTGAAGACCCTGATGAGGAAGGAGAGGTTAATCTTGATGGTGAACTAATATGTGCTCTAAGTGAACTGAAAAAACTTAGAAATAAAAATGATTCTCTCAAGGAACACTTAAGAAAATCAAAAGGAGAACATCATGAACCAAATGGTGCAACTGAGACTATTGGTCTAAAAATACAATTGGAGGAAGCAAAAAGAATTGAAGAAATCATGGAAAATAAACTCAAAGTAATGGAGGATATCTGCCATGAAAGAGAGCTTGAAATTGTTTTCATTAGAAAATAACTAGATAAGGCAGTCACCTAATTGAACACAAACCTGAGGTTTGAAAAGATTTTAGGTGTCCTAGGAGACATTCTAAATATTAAAAGGTCACCATTTGACAGAACCGGTCTTGGCTTTAACAAAAGTCAAAAAAATATTTATTTTTAGATACCAAAAGAAGGGGATAAGACTCAAATCTATGAAAATATGCTTAAGAGTTCCAATCATAGTGGAAACATTACAAAAAATGAAGCACATAACAAACAAAAAAGGGAAGAGCAACAAAAGATCACTCCTCTTCACAACAAATTTGAATTTGAAAAGGGTACTCCACCCAAAAGACATGCCACCACAATAATTACTTATAACGCTACCAAGGATGATTATATGAACAATAGAACATCTCAAAGGCTTACCAACATAAATGCGCCACCAAGAAGACCTCCTACAACAAGGTATCAAAATATGTTTCTTGGTTATTGTTTTTATTGTCATAATTTTAGGTATAAACCTATTAACTATAGGGCCAATACAAGGTATAACTATCTAAGAAGTAGATATATATACAAGATAACAATGAATGACTATATAAGCAACAAAAAAACTCAAGAGCTTGCGGAAAAAAATTATAATCCTTTTGCTCCACTCATGAACTCCAATGTTGAGTGTTACAAATTTAATAACTTTGGCCACAAAGCACATGAGTGCAGAAGAAAATTGGAATCCACAAGAAATAACATGAAAGAGAATTATTCCGCTAAACATGAGGAAAAAAACATAAGAGTATGGAAGAAAAAAATAGATCAACAAAAAGGGGAAGAAAACAATTTAGCTTTACATGCTCAAAGAAATACAAGCCGATGGTATATCAACAATGGATGTTCCAAGCACATGACAAGAGATCATAACATATTCTTAACTCTTAAGAAGAAAAAAGGAGGCAATGTCATGTTTGGAAATGATAGTTCTACCAAAATAATTGGAAAAGGAACAATTAGTCTTGGAAGTAAGAAAACCAAAGCATAAGATGTATTGCTGATTGAAAATGTTAAACACAATCTTCTCAGTGTTAGTCAAATATGTGATCAAGGACACACTCTTGTTTATTAATCTCAAAAGTGTGATATAAGAAGTGAAAAATCTAGTAGAGTGGTTGCCACATCCCTTAGGACTCTTAATAACATATACATTTTAGATGAATTAAAAGGAGAAAAGTGTTGCATGGGATAAATAGATCAAAGCTGGATTTGGCACATGAGAATGAGACATATAAATTTTGAAAATTTGGTAAAATTAAGAAAGAAGTCGACTGTAAGGTATCTTCCCCTAATTGTAAAACCTTCAGATCCCATTTGCAAACATTGCCAACATGGAAAGCACACCACAGTCACCTTGAAAACAAAGGAACATTCAACTTCAAAGCCTTCACATCTCATTCATATTGATCTCTGTGACCAAACATAACAAAAATATTACAAGGTGAGCACTACTTTATGTTTCTTATATATGACTACACTAGAATGTCATGGGTTTCCTTTCTAAAGAATAAACCAAAAGCAACCGATAAATTTAAGGTGTTTAAATAACCCGTAGAAAATGAAAATGATCTTAAAATCAAGAGCTTACGATCAGATAATGGAGGTGAGTTTAACTCAAATGAATTTGAGAAACTTTGTGAGATGCATGGAATCAAAAGATAATTCTCAGCAACAAGGACACCACAACATAATGGTGTGGTAGAAATAAAAAAACAAGACCATGCAAGAAATGGAAATAACTATGTTAAATGACTCCAAACTATCATATATGTTTTGGAGAGAAGTAGTGCATATTGTTGTCCATATTCTGAACATATTTTTTCTTAGAACTAACCATGATAAAAGACCATATGAACTATGGAAAGGAAGACCTGCAAGAATTAACTATCTCAAAGTATTTGGGAGTAAATGTTACACAAAGAGAAGTGATGAGAATTTGGGTAAATTTGATTCTGGAACAAATGAAGGAATCTTTATAGGTTACTCATCTGATAGTAAATATTGTAGATGCTACAATATAAGGTTGAACAAGATAGTAATGAGTGCAAATCTGAAAGTAGATGATGAAAAGTCATTTTTACGAAATGGATTTCAAAAGAAGAAAATCACAGAAAAGAAGATGAATTTATGCAAGAAGGACAACATGAAGAGGAACAACAACAAGAAGAAGAATAAAAGGAAGAAAAACATGAAAAGAAATACCAACAAACAAAAGAGGAAGATGAAATAGAAAGAAATGACATAAAAACTCCTTCAAGGTATGTACAAAAGAATCATCTTGAAAGCCAAATTCTTGGAAATAGGAGTGCAGGATCTCAAACAAGGAGAATAATAAATAATCAAGTAAAATTTTCTTTACTATCTACAATAAAGCCTCATAATTTTGAAGAAGCCAACCAATATGGACATTGGATCAATGCCATATATGATGAATTGGACCAAATTGAAAAGAACCAAACCTGAGATCTTGTTCCCAAACCCAAGGATAAAAATGTAATAGGCACTAAATCGGTTTTCAGGAATAAACAAAATGAAAATGGATAGGTAGTGAGAAACACAGAAAGATTGGTATGCATGGGATATTCTCAAATTGAAGGAGTTTATTTTGAAGAATTTTTCCCCCCTACAACAATATTGGAAGCAATTATGATGTTTTTGGCATTCACTTTCTATACGAATTTTAAAATTTATCAAATGGATGTTAAATCAACATTCCTAAATGGGAATTTAGAAGAAGAAGTATACATTGAAAAACCTGAAGGATTTGAGTTATCAGAAGATGGATATTGTGTGTTCAAACTCAAGAAATCCCTCTGTGGCCTAAAGCAAGCCCCTAGATCTTGGTACTCCAGATTGGACAAGAATCTACAACAACAAGGATTTAAAAGAGGAGCTACAGACAACAACATCTACATTAAAAGGGAGGACAAAGAAATGCTAATAATTGTTGTCTATGTGGATGATATAATATTTGGAAGTAATGTAGACAAGCTAAGACAAAAAAATGGTTGAAGAGATGCAAAGTGAATTCGAGATGTCAATGCTAGGAGAACTATCATTCTTCTTAGGACTGTAGATCTCTCAATCAAACAAAGGTATCTTTATATCTCAAATGAAGTACATTAAAGAGATGCTCAAAAAGTTCAAAATGTAGGATTGTAAACTAGTTAGCACCCCTATGACCACATGATGCAATCTCAACAAAGATGATTAATCCATGGAAGCAGATAAAAAATTATACAGGTCTATGATTGACAACTTGTTGTATGTAATGGATTCAAGGCCATATGTGATGCAAGCGGTTGTAATTGTTGCAAGGTTTCAATCTGCACCAAAATAATCTCATGTATAAGTAGTCAAGAGAATATTCATATATCTAAAGGGTACTTTGGACTATGGACTATGGTATCCAAAAGGTGAATCTTTTACCTTGAAAGCATACATAGATGCTTATTGGAAAGGATGTGTAGATGACTGAAAAATCACAAGTGGAGGTGCATTCTTTGTAGGAAATTGCCTAGTTTCCTATTTGAGAAAAAAACAGTCATCAATCTCTATGTCAACTGCATAAGCTGAATACATTGCAGCAACAACATGTTGCACACAAATTCTTTGGATGAAAAAAACCTTACAAGACATTCAAATTGATAAAAAACAACCGATA
This sequence comes from Picea engelmannii, assembly GCA_009831015.1. Classification (NCBI taxonomy): domain Eukaryota; kingdom Viridiplantae; phylum Streptophyta; class Pinopsida; order Pinales; family Pinaceae; genus Picea; species Picea engelmannii. The sequence continues at coordinate 90,250 of ML818931.1, read as the reverse complement.
TCTATACTTGTGATAACACAAGTGCAATAAGAATTTATAAGAATCATGTCATGCATTAAAAAACAAAACACATACCTATCAAGTATCACTTTCTAAGAGAACACGTTGAAAATCTGGAATATGTGCCTAGAAAGGAACAAATTGCAGACATATTTACAAAACCATTGCCCAGAGATATATTCGAGTATCTCAGACATGAGATGGGAGTCATTCCAATTTCTGATTAAGGTATGCCAACTTCAATTTAGAGCTGTTGGGAGCTCAAAAAAAACAAAAGCTTAGGGGGAGAGTGCATAAATAAGGAAGTGGTACAAATAAATAAATAAAAAGAAAGCACTTTCACAGGGGGAGTCACTTCAAAAATCTTGATGAAAATGCACAAGCTCATAGGAAAATAAAAAGGAAAGGATGGTTGTTGGTGATGGAGCAGGTAATGGAGAGAATAGTGGAAGGGGGAGATGCTATCCCTTTTCCATTGACGTCAAAGGGGGAGAGTGTAGAGATAGGGGGATACTTGCATAGACTTACAGAGTTCAAGAAGTGTTGTCGTCTAGAATGACAAAGGGGGTGATTGTTGGATTACGTCGTCATTTATGTCAAAGACTGTGACAAACATGGATGTCACAAGCAGGGGGAGACTAATTTTTGTTACCCTATGTAAATGAAAAGTCCCAAATTGGACCATTACCTTAAAGAAAACTATTCGCTTGAGTCGGAGGAAATTGCATTTGTTGATTCAACATAACGAACAAATTTGGACCATTGGTTGGAGCATGTAATGTAACAAGGAGTCTAACAATGAAGGAGACTTCGAGTTAACAACAACCATTGATATGTCAGAGTGGTTGTAGGAGAGAATCTAGACCAATGATTGGATGCCAAGGTTATTGGAGTAATTGAGTATGAGGTTGTAATGGGACTCTGATGGGATGAACCTAAGTTAGTAGGAACCATTGAACTATCAGGGGCCCAAAGAACTGAGAATCATGACTATTGGTGGCATGTTTGAGTCGTCAGTGTGATTAAGTGCAATGACATCCATTGATCTAATCAGATGGTAGTATCAAAGAATCTAGACCGTTGATGCCAATTTTAGGCCAGTCGGAAGGAAGACCATCATAAGTCTTAAAGGAATGCTTGAGAATGGATTCTGACGATGAGAACGTTTGAGGATTGTAGATCCATCAAATGATCCACCTCAACCATTGGATCTATGATGATTCGTCTCAAGGAAGGAGAGTGATGTCAGGGTGACGTATTGTGACAACTAGATGGTCAGGGTGTTGAGCATGCTAGCATGGTAGCTAGCATTTCCCAGAGGGTGACATATGTCCATGTAATGACAGTCTGACTAGAGAATCTCCAAGTCAATAGGAGCCATTGGATCAATCGAATAATTGTCTCATAAGAATCTGGACCATTGATCGAATGGCAAGGCCATCAGAGTATTTGAGTGGAATTTTGCACAAGGAATCCAATGAAGGTAACTAAAATCTCATGACCATTGTCGATCTATTAGAGTGACAACAAGAGAGAATATGGACTGTTGACGACTATATGACCATTCCAGGCCTATTAGAAGGAATGTCACCGAAGGTTTGGGAGGAGGAATTGAGAGGATTGTTTCTGATGATGAAGACTCTAAAAATGATTGTGAGACATTGGTAATGGTGAGTGGATCCGTCGGTGTATGAGCCATCACAGTGGGATCACCCCGATGATGAGAATATTTGAGGAGTGATCTAGACCATAGGTCGATGTGCATGTGAGATGTATTCTTAGCCATAGATCAATGTGGGTCCCACCTAACCATCTCACGAATAGTTAGAGTAATGGGAGATAACCAAGGTACATGTAGATAATTACTCAGAGAATACAAAATAAAATATTTTCATCTTCAATCTGAATGGAAGAGCTTCCATTTAGTGGGAAGAACTCAAGGAATTCAAAGGATTGAAGGATAGAAAGTTGACCTTGAAGTAGTTTGAGTAGTACTTTAGAAAAACATACCTATTGGAGAAGTACTTTGATGAAAAAATCAAGGAATCCCATTAGCATAATTTGGGACAACTTACTATGGATGATTATGCTAAGAGATTCTTCGAACTATTGAGATATGTCGCTTATATCAAGGATGAGAAGGAAATGATACAATGTTTCCTTAATGGATTTCCACAGTCCTATTAGGACCGAATTGAATTTCATCGGCTAAGGACATTGGAAGACACCATCAAAAAGGCAAAGTGTTGTTATGAACAATCTAAGAATAATCAAAAACCTTCTAAACATTGGAAGAGTAAGGATAAGAGTGGATTCCATAAGAAAGGATTTGAATCATTCCCATATAAGAATCCAAAGAAAGGAGCTCAGTTTGGTCAACCGAGAAAAATTGTGCATCAATATAATTTTCCATCTCAAAGTGGAAACAAGCCAACATAGTAGGTGAGAGAAAGAACATAGGAACCAAAGAAGGGACACTTGTAGTGTTGGGGTTCTGGAGAACCACACCTGTTGAGGGATTTTCCTCATAAGAAGCATGACAACAAAAGGGTTTATCATATGCAGAAAGATGCTATTGTTAATGACGTGGTCATAAACATGCTCAGGACATATGTAGCTATGGAAAATCAACAAGTAGACCACCAAGCCTCTGTAGTAGAGCTAGAAGGTATAATTTCCAAGCAACCCATTTATATTTTAATTGACCCTGGATATAATATTAGTTATGTATCACCTTAATTTGTTCAAGCATGTTCTCTACATAGAAAGAAACATGCAAAGGCATGGTTAGTTTATTTAGCCACAAGGACAAAGAGGAAAGTGGCATAGGTGATACAAGATTTTCCATTTGCAATAAGTGGGTTGCCTACTCGAGCAACCCTAAACATCCTACCTTTGGGATCATATGATGTGTTGTTAGGTATGGATTGGTTATCGACTCACAAGGAAAAATTAAATTGTTATGATATGACATTAGAGTGTGAAGATGAAGAATGTGATGCAAGAGTTTTGCAAGGAATTCAGAAGACAATTTCAGTTAGAAAAATATCAGCATTGCAGCTTAAGAAATTCAGCCGGAAAGGATACCCCTTGTATGAAATACAAGTTCTTAACTCAACGAAAGAAAAGGAGTTGAAGGCCGAAGATAACCCTGTGTTGTGGGAGTTTAAGAATATGTTTGCAAAAGAGGTTCCTGGACTACCTCCTAAGATAGATATTGATTTTTCAATAAATCTTGTGCCTGGAGAAGTACCAACATCAAACTTACCCTACATGATGAGTACACCCAAATTGGTGGAACTAAAGGTACAAATGAAAGATATGTTAGATAAAGGATACATCAGACCGAGTGTGTCCCCATTGGGAGCACCAACCTCGTTTGTGAATAAAAAGGATGGTACATTGCGCTTGTGCATTGATTATAGGAAGCTAAACAATATGACCATCAAGAATAAGTATCCATTTCCTAGGATTGATGACCTCTTTGATCAACTCAGAGGAGATACAATTTTCTCTAAGTTTTACTTGAGATCTGGATACCATCAAGTTAGGATCAAATATGAGGAAATCCACAAGACAAACTTTAGAGAAAGGTATGTGCACCATGATTTTATGGTAATACCATTTGGGCTTACCAATGTACCAATTACCTTCATGTGATTGATGAATACTGTTCTTAACAAATATTTGGACAAGTTTGTCTTGGTATTTTTCGATGATATTTTGGTGTATTCCAAGACTAGAGAAGAGAATTAAGAGTATCTCAGGATGGTGTTACATGTGATGATAGATCACCAGATTTATGTTAAGTTCAAAAAGTGTGATTTATTTCAAAAGGAAATCTAGTACTTAGGCCACATAATCTCAGCTGAGGGAGTGACAATAGATCCCGAAAAGATCAAGGTAATCAAGGATTGGCCTACCCCTCAGAATGTAACAGAGGTAAGGTATTTCATGGGATTAGTTGGACATTATATAAGGTTTATAAAGGGATTTTCCAATATTGGTCATCCCATTACTTCATTACAAATAAAAGGGAAAAAAATTATATGGCCAACGAAGTGTGAATCCAGTTTTCAACAGATGAAGCACCTTTTGACCAATGCCCCTATTTTGAAGATAGAAGACCCTGAAAATGATTTATTGGTTTGTACTGACACTTATAAAGAAGGAATTAGTGGAGTCCTTATGTAGGAAGGACAAGTGATTAGTTATGAATCACAAAAATCAAATGAGCACAAGCAAACGTATGTCACTTAGGATTTGGAGCTCGCATCAATTGTGCATGCGTTGAAGATGTAGAGAAATTACTTGCTTGGAAGGAGGTTTATATTTATGATAGACCATTTTGGTATGAAGTATTTTTTTGAACAAATGATATTGAACACTAGACAAGCCATATGGATGGCATTGTTCAGTGATTTTGACTTTGAAATCAAACACGGAAATGGAAAGGAGAACAAACTAGCATATGCACTCAGTTAGAGTGTGCAAAAAATACATATGGAAATAGCAAGTGTGGGATATTCTGACATCCAACTAAGGATTAGAACCCTTTCACAAGAAGATGAGTTATTCAATCAAGTAAGAGAAGGGTTGCAACAAGAAACCATGGAGAGAAAGTATGAAGGATATCAACTTGGGGTTGATAATCTGTTGTTGTACCACAACATGCTATATGTGCCTAATTCAATAGAGTTGAGACACCTGATCATGGATGAATTCCATAGGAGACCCTATGTAGATCACCCTAGTTACTAGAAGATGGTAACAATAGTAAGGAAGTTGTACTATTGGCCAAGAATGAAGCAAGAAATTGCAGAATACATTACCAAATGTTTGGAGTGACAATAGGTGAAATTTGAACACAAACACCGTGTAGGATTATTACAAACATTTTCAATTCCATAATGGAAATAGGAGACAATTTGCATGGATTTCATTATTGGATTTCCAAGGACGATTAGACAACATGATGCAATCATGGCAGTGGTAGATAAAATAAGCAAAGAAAATTATTTTATTCCTATCAAATTTACTTTCAAAGCCATAGAAGTTGCTAACATTTTCATGAAGGAAATTTTAAGATTGCACAGTCTACCCAAGACCATAATCTCGGACAAAGATGCTAAGTTCACCTCAAGTTTTTGGAAAAGTTTTTTTGTAGGCTTGGGAACCCAGTTAGTGTTTAGCACAACCTACCATTCTCAGATAGATGGTAGTGTTTAGCACAACCTACAATCCTCAGGTAGATGGTCAGACCCTAAGGGTAAAAAAAGCGATAGAGGACATGTTGAGGATGAATATTATGCATCAACCCAAGCAGTGGGAAAAATATCTACCCTTGGTAGAATTCTCCTATAACAATGGTTATCAGGAATCATTGAAGATGAGCCCATTTGAGGTTCTATCTGGTAGGAAGTGAAAAGTTCCAATTAGTTGGGACATTCCAGTGGAAAACATCACACTTGGACCATAAATCTTGAAAGAAATGGAACAATCTATGATTAGAATAAGGAAAAGTTTGAAAATAGCTCAGGATAGACAAAAGATCTATATAGACAGCAAGAGGAGTCATAAAGAGTTCAAGGTGGGAGATCATGTGTATCTCAGGGTAAAACCCAAGAGGAGTTCCATAAGGATGGGGACATGTGCTAAGTTAGCACCCCACTATTGTGGACTGTTTGAAGTCTTGGAAAGAGTGGGACCAATAGCGTAAAGACTTTCTTTTCCACCTACTATTATATCTCACAATGTGTTCCATGTATCCTTATTAAAGAAATGTGTTCATGATTCTAATCATGTTATTGATTGGACTATGATGCATGTGGAAGTAGAGGAATAATTCTAGCTTGAACCTCAGTGCATCATGGATAGGAGATAAACAATGCTCCAGAATCGAGCCATCGTGCAGGTCAAGGTGAAATAGAAGCACTTTGGAGCATATGAGGCTACTTGGGAACTAGAGGATGCCATGAGAGTGGCATACCCATTTTTGTTTTCTTTATATATATATATATATATATATATATATAATGTTTTAAACACGAAGGACAATGTTCCTTTAAGGGGGACGAGAATGTAATACCCTATTTTTCCCCATAATTGTGATTATGTTAATACTTCATATGATGGGATGATGAAGCATGTAACCTTTCTATTGATTAATAGAAAACACCTAAAAATTGACTGAGAGGGAAATACCTTGACTACTAGCCATGGTATCACACTGGGATTGGTGAGGTGGATTGATGAAGTGGATTTGCTGAGGTGGAAACTGAGAGGTTTGAGTGAAGAAAATATAAATATTTCTTTGCAAGCAATCATATACTTGTAAGACATAAATACACGTCTACAAGCGTACTTGAACCTGCATAGATCCATGTGATTAGTTATGAAAAATTATGATTGGAGGTTGAATAATTTATAACTGCTGATGGATTGGGTTTCTTGAAGAGGAAAGGGTCAATTAAAACATGATAAGAGGGCACTCTTATATTTCCCCTTCGAATTCAGGAAACTTGACTAGAGGTTTCATTTGATAGTAGCCATGGGAATCCAAACGATTTGGTGGAAGAAGAGGCCAAAGGTGGAAAATCATCATGAGATGCAAAGACACGAGAGGAGGACATCATATATAGAGGGAGAGTAACAAAAACGCACTCAAGAAATTACAGGAGCTTAGATGATCTAGGAATGAGTTCTCAGAAGGAACCACCGAGGACAAGACGAGTTGCAAAATCATGATTGAACGAAGCAATGAGGAGGAGACTCACACACTTTCTTTGAGTGATAGATTTGATAGGAAGTTTTCTTGAGGAAAACATGAAGCTTTCTAGAGAGGTTAATGGTCACCCTGGAAAAGAGAAGACCAAGATCCAAATTGGAGAAGTAGAGGGCCACAACTTGGCATTCCATGGAAAGAAATTGCCACTGGTAAGGGGAGGTCTCCAAGGGACTATATAACAAAGAAGAGACTCCCTTGTGCAGAGGAAATCCAATCTAGAAGTTTCCTGATAAACCCATTGAGGCTATGAGCTCAGTGGGAAGAGGAAAACTTATGTTGTTTCCACTGGAGTGAAGGAGAGTAACCTTTGTGAACCATTTGGTTGGCAATCATCTGAATCAATTACCTTGTGATATCATGGATTAGAATGGGGGTGGCATGCTATAGGAAGGCACTCTGCAAGATAACCCAAGGTTAGGAGGAAATGCTTCCTCTCTAAGTTAGTTGGCTAGTGGACATATTTCACTAAACATATAAGTATTTAACTTGACATATTTGATATGTGTTTGATGATGTAAATGTATTGCTTTCTAGTTTAATTAAATAAATGTGAATGCATAGAAGGAATGATTGAATTCCTGAGTAAAATGGGTTATGAATATTTGTTTTCACTATTAACCGAACAAACTTAGGTAATCAAGCAAGCTGTGTAAGAGTGGGTGTATCGTGGTACATTTTGCAAGCCCTTGAAATGGAAAGATTGTAGGACATAAACCTTCATTGGAGGTGTAACGTCAATAATGGGTGAAATCTTGTGGGGATTGCAAGATATGAATAACACCTTTACTTAGAATTGACAGGAGTACTTTGAAGCCGAGGGGAATTTTCTGAGTAGATAGGGATCCTTGAGTCTTGTGAAAACCTTTTTCCTTTAAATGGATTTTTTTTTTATATTTGCCTCAAATCTCCACCCAAGTTTCAAAGATAAGCTACCTCAACCAGTTACAAAGTGAGGAAGATGTCCAAGAAGGCATGTTAGAACCTTAGTAATGGCCTAGGATAAACCATGAAATGGTTAAGTCTTAAATCAAAATGTTAACAGGGAGAAAACTAGTGTTTGAGTCAGGATGGACAAGAGTTTTCGATTCGGTGTAGCAAGCAGATCTAGAACATTGGTTGGAGTACGTGGAATTCATAGTGACTAGGTAAGAGTTTGTATTGGGACTTCGATGGATAAAAATCTGAGTCAATGATGGTCATTGATATTTTGGAGGACTAGATGTTGAGATTGTGGTTGTCAATTTCATATGTGGGTCTTTCCGAGGGAGGGCTTGAGAGAGGAGTTTGATGACCTGAGAGTCTAACAACCGTTGATCTATCGAGAGGTGTCATGTAAGATATTAGTCATCAGATCTTGTATGGTACAACCCAAGATATTTGCAAGTAGAACCCTATCTAATTATAGGACATTGCCTCTGAGTAAACCCTGACTGTCAGATGAGTTCATTGAGGACGTCAAATCCGTTGAAGTGTATATTGTCAAACTGAACCGTTCAGAGCGGTTCATGGTGTTGGGGTGGATGCACTCCGATGGGAGGGACTTCAAGAGCGAAGAAGGATTGTTGAATGGAGAGGAGAGAAATGTATACCTTAGCCACATGATCACTTAATGAGTAGATGGAGAGATGGTGGATAACCCTCACGTGCATTGTAGTATCGAGGAAATTGAGGCCATTGGTCTATGAGTTCGAGAGTCGTTGGATCCCAAAAGGAGTGGCCCATTGAAAAGGAAATCGTCGGGATGGAAAATTAGGCCTATAACCAATATTCCGATGAGAGAGGATCCAATTCGATCTAAATCTTTGATCTGGTGATGTAAAGTAGTTTTAATCATTTGATTGGGGTCGTATGAGTCTCTAGTTATTGTAGCGAGACTCATAGAAGGATTTCATTGGAAATTGAGTTGAATAAGTGATAAATTATGCATAAAATATTGTGATAAGAGAAGTCTTCACTTAAAAATTTATGAACCAAGACCAAGGAAAGTAAGATGAGTACTTACCCTGGATATTGAGAAGAGAAACTTTTACATCCCACCATCCTAAGTGATATTAGGGGGTTGGGTGTGTTACAAGGATTGGATATAAGTGTCGTGGATTTGATACCACTTGTTATGATCCCGAACCCTTAAACTTGAATCACAAATAAGATATTATAAATGCTCAAAACTTCATTCAATATTAAAACCATTAAGGTAGGGAAACATCATACAATGATCTTTTTTTATGGAAGGAATCCACTCTTGTTCACTTTCATTTTAAGGTAGGTAGATCTCTTAATGAGATAAGCTCCAAATACAATATTCTCCCACACATCATTCGTGAGGACTCCACCCTTATTTATAGATAGCTAGAAAACCATAATTCTAGCTACCAAGTGGATCTTCTTAATGAGGCCCATTACATTTATTCAATACTAATTTCCTAGTGGACATTATTTAATAATAACCAACCTACTAGACCTAGACCACTTTACATTGAATAGTCAGCATAACTACACTATTATCACTCTAGTGGGCCCTTAAACCCCCATTACACCCCTAGGGAGGATTCCAATAGATAATGGTTAACATGATCAATATCGTTAGCCACATTAATAATCCCTTTATTAATGTGGTCAACAATGGTTATTATGGTCCACTGTAGTCAACACAATTAATTGTAGTCAATATGATTAGCCATGGTTCATCGTGGTTATTTTGGTTAGCCATGGTCGATCATGATTAATATTGTAAACCATAGTCAACCATGGTCAATATGGACACTATGGTAAGACATGGTTAATGGGCGAGGGTTAGTGGATTAGAGGATTAAGTCTTGGCGGGGTTAGTTAATTAGGAGGTTAGTGACCAATTTATGGGTGATGGATTAGTGAGTTACTAGGTTAAACCATGGACATTATGGTCCATAAATTAGGATGGCCAACCATGGTGAATATAATCACTATGGCCAACCATGGTGAATATTATTAATATGTCTAACCATAGTTAATATGGTCAATATGGTTAATAAATTATGAGGGTTAAAATTAAAGGATTATCAAGGTTAATCATTAGGAGGTTTGTAGGTGAGTCAATGCATGAGTTAAAGTGGTTAATGGGATAGTGGTTTAGTGACTAGGGGGTTGGTGGCTATTGGATTAAGAGTTAGGGGTTAGTGGGTTAGTTGGGGATATGAGGCTAGGGGATTTATGGGTTAGTGGGCTAGCAAGTTAGGGGGTTTTGGGGCTAGTGATAAGTGGGTTAGTAGGTTAGAGGTTAAGGGATTAATGGGTTAGGGGAGTATGGCTTAGGTGGCTATTCAATTAGTGATCAAGAGGTCCATGGGTTAGGGATTACTCAATTGGGGAGGTTGTGGGTTAGCAGTTATTGGGTTTATAAGTTAGTGGTTAGGGAGTTTGTGGATTAGGGTTTAAGTGGTTAATGGTTAGGGGGTTACTAGGGTTAGTAGGTTTGGAGTTCAATTGGTCAAAGAATTAGGGGCTTATTGGGTTAGGGTATTAGAGGTCAGTGGGATAATGTGGTGAATATGGTCAACCATGCAATATGATCAACCATGGTTACTTTTATCAAAATGGCCAACCATGGTTACTATGGTCAATGAGGGTTAAGGGTTAGTATCTTACTTGGGTCAGTGGCTTAATAGGTTTGTGAGTTAGGTGGTTCATGGGTTAGGGGATTATTTTGTTAGGTGATTAATGGGTTAGTTTCTAGTGGTTAGGGGGTTTGTAGGTTAGTGGATAGTGGGTTACTAGGTCAATGGTTAAGGGTTTAGTAGGTTAGGGGATTACATGTTAACTAATTTGTGGGTTAGTGGTTATGGGGTTAGCGGTTATGGGGTTGGTGGGTTAATTTAATAGAGTTTAGTGGATAGTGGGGTTGGTCAATGAGGAGGTAACATGGTTTATAGGTTACTTGTTAAAAGGTTACTATTTTAGTGGTTAGTAGACTAATAGGTTATTAAAGGTTAGGTGGTTTGTGGGTTACAAATTAGTGGGGTTAGTTGGTTAGGAATTTTATGGGTCAGTGGTTAGTGGGTTACTAGTTTAATGGTTAGAGGGTTTGTGGGTTATGGGATTAAGGGTTAGGTAATTAGGGGGCTGATCGGTTGGTTGCTAAGAGGTTACTAGGGTTATTGTTAAGAGGGTAATGGATTATGGAGTTAAGGGGTTAGGGTATTAAGTTTTAGTCGATTATGGAATATGGTTAGTGGGTTATTGTGGTTAATCATGGTTAAATTGGCCAATTATGTTCGCAAACACAGTGAATATGGTTAATATAGTATATGATCAACCATAGTCAATATTGTCAATATGGCCAACTATCGTTACTATGTTCATTTAGGATAAAGGATTAGTGGGTTATGTGGATAATGGGTTAGTGACTAGGGGGTTAGTAAGTTAGGACTAGGATCAATAAATTAGGGATTATGGTTATGGGGGCTAATCACTTAAGAGGTTAGGGTGTTTTTGGATTAGGGGTTAGTGGGTTATTAAGTTAGGGGTTAGGAGGATAGTGGGATAGGTGGTTAGTTGGTTAATGGTTAGCAAATTTGTTGGTTAGTGGATTAGGGGCTAGTTAGATAAAGGTTTATTTTGGTTTATGGATTAATGGTTAGTGGGTTAGGGATCATTAGGGGTTAGTTGRTTATGATTTTATGGTCCAATGTATTACTGTGGTTAGTGGGTAGGGGTCAATAGTTTAATGTGGTCAACCTTGGTCAATATGGTGGTTAYTGGGTTAGTGRCTAGAAAGTTAAGGGATTACATGTTAGGGKTTAGTGGGTTATGAGGTTAGGGTTTACTCGGRTTAGTTRWTTATTCATTTAGTGAGTTTATGGGTTAGGGGGTTTGTGGGTTAATGATTAGTGGGTAATGGATTAATGAGTTATGGGTTAAGGATTAGTGGGTTAGAGGGTTAGCAACTAGTGTGATTAATCATATAGGAGGAGGGGTTAGTTKATAGCTTATGGTTTAGTGGYTTAGGAGGTTACTGGGTTAAGGGAWTAGAGTGTTAGTGGGGAAATGTGGTTAATATGGTCTACATAGTGAATATTTTAAGTCATGGTGAATCTATATGAGTGTGTAGATTTTCACAATTCGTCATAATATGCATGATATTTCTAGATAAAAACTGTGTAGGAAGATTTGAAACGTCCAACATTTCGAGTGGACACTCCACCCATCATTAGGGACTAAAATATATAAGATGTTAGAATAGAGTGGTGATGAAAAGTATTTAAAGGAGAAGATTAGAAGATTATCATTGAGGAGAAAGAAGGGAAATTTAGTAAAGTAATGAAGAAGTTGTTATTTTAAAAATTTATTAAGAATACACTATATAAATTAGAATGTTAAAATAATATATTAGAATAACATGACCGTTGAGGTGAAAATAGGAAATAGTGAAGGTTGTAATGATTAAAATGATGTACTAAATATATTAAAGTAATTAAAAGTATTGTTAGGTAAGAAGGAAATGATGAATTTAAATGATTATTTTAGGAGTATGGCGTACCAGGAAAGGAATGAAAATATATATAATTAGAAAGACTAGAAATAGGATTTTAAGTTAGGAATTAAATTATCGTATTAGAGTAAAATAACTGAGGAGGTGAAAATTAGAATGCTAGGAAGGAATTTAATAGAGATAGTGAAATGATAAATGATTAGGAAAGATAAAGGAGAGTGATAATGAAAATGTGAAACTATGACATTGATAAGAATCAAGGTAATAAGGAAATAAAAGAAATTATAATGAAAGATGAGAAGAAAGGTTGAAACTAAAGGATTATTTCAGGAGTATAGCATACCGGGAAAAGAATGAAAAGAATAAAAGATATTTAATTAGAAATACTAGAGGTAAGATTTTAAGTTAGGATATTAAATTATGGTATTAGAGTAAAATAACTGAGGTGAAAATAAAAATTCTAGGAAGGAATTTAATATAGATAGTGAAAGGGGAAATGATTAGGAAAGATAAAGGAGAGTGATAATGAAAATGTGAAACTATGAAATTGATAAGAATCAAGGTAATAAGGAAATAAAAGTATTTAGAATGAAAGATGATAAGAAAGGTTGAAACTAACAGATTATTTCAGGAGTATAGCATACCGAGAAAATAACGAAAAGAATAAAATATATTTAATTAGAAAGACTAGAGGTAAGATTTTAAGTTAGGCTATTAATTAGAATTCTAGGAAGGAATTTAATAAATATAATGAAAGGGGAAATGATTAGAAGAGACCAGGATTAGATGAAAAATGTAGAGAACATACAAAGGAAGGGAAAAATTATTAGAAAGAAAAGGCAAAGCTCGAGACAGAGTGATGGGGAAAAGGAATCCCAACTTAAAGAACAAAAAATGGCAATAAGAATAGGAGGGGGGAGGGGAGAGGCTATAGAACAAAGCGATGAATAGTGGGATTCCAATATTGGTCGAGTTTGTAGCCATCTTCCTAATTAAAATTATCATGATGTTTTTCAATTTCCAATGCTTCTTGAATAATACAAGAAGGGTCAGCTTGGATTTCATCAATTAATCGTGGAAGAGGAATCCAAGATCATTCAGGGTATGTTTTCCATGTTACTAAATGGTTCAGAGCCAACCAATATTTCTCCTAGATGGATTCTCCTACGCAATCTTGAATATGTAAAATCTCTATCGCTTCCCAATTGGATTCTTGTCCCCTCTCATGTCCAGCGTGACGCTAAAAAAATTGTGGACAAGCTTGCTAATGTTGGGGTTGACAGTAGGGAACAATATCTATACCGTGGCTATGGTCACGAACATGAGCACCCTATGTTCCCGGAATGTATGAGAATATCCATGTAGGAAGAGACATCCCCGAATGGTGTGTCATGCCATATTTAATGTGGGACGACATGGTGAAAACATGTCTTGCCACTCGATGGCCCCATTCTCAAGGCGGGAACATGGACAACTCTACCCACAATCATAGAGGTAGGAGAATCAATGCACTCTGTTGGTTTATGCATACGACAAAAACCATGGCATCGCATCATGATACCGCCAATGAGAGGGGAAATTATTGCAAAGTTAATTTGATTGATCTATGGATGAAGGATGATGGTGTTTTTATGACAAGGGATAAATTCAAAAATGTGAGCTCACCCTCGAAGAAAATCTTATTGTGGCTTTGCTGGAGGTTGGAAGGAGTTATGAAGGTCTCCCTGACTAGTGGCATTGGCGCCATTCCTCTCACTATGATGTGAGTCAAGGAATGGGGCCAAGCTCATCGAGGTTGAGGGTTTCGTTGGAGGAAGGGATTGTAGCACATTGGCTAACCCCCTTCAATTGAGGAAATGGATAAGGTAGACATTGTTCCACTAGTACAAGATGTAGAGACGTGTGGAGAACTGGACTCTGAGTTGGATGGGTCACTCGTGCAACCTATTTTGGAGGATGATTTGGTTTGGGGATGTTGGGTGGAGTGGTTGGACGAAGATAATTTGCCAATTAGAGAAATTAAAGCTAAATGTGGTCTCAATGGAGTGGTTTCTCTCTCAATGGAGGGAATCCATCCCTCTCATCCTCTGAAGACACCACCAATGGATGGCCATTCCTGTGCAGAGTCCAAGGAATGTCACTTGGCAGAGGACCAAATGAACCTTATTTTTGAGGTTCGAGGGGAGTTTGCAGACTTAAGATTAAAGATGGAGCAATTGGACAACAAGCTCTCCCTTTTACTTGCCCTCTGCTCCAGCCTGATGCCACTCCAGCCTTACAAATATATTCCAACCTAGGGTGAGACCCTCATAGACATGCCCATTCTTATATAGCCATGCCGAAAGGACAGCCTTACAAGAGGAAAGGATCACAATTTAGTTAGTCATGGGTGATCACCATAACTCTGTATTTTTTATTTCTAATTATGTTTTTCTATTCATAGCTTGTTACTTAGTTAGAATGTCATGGAACATTTGCAATCTCTTTTCTGGACCCCTTTGGGGCTATTTATTTTTTGGATGATGTTGGGACTTGGATTGGTTTCCATTTTTTGGCAACTCAAGCCCTCGAAGGCTCTGATTGTAATCTTTTCAAGCAATAGAAGGTAATACAAACTCTTACTTACCAAAAAAAAATATTAACAATTTATTTATTAAAAAATGCAAGAAGGGTAATGAGGGGTCGAGGCTAGAATTTTGGTTTGGTCAAAACAAATTAGGTGTTTTGATTTAAATGAGTGTTTGACAATAATTAATTTGGCGATATGATTGTGGTTTCTGTCAGCTATATTCTCTTTAAGACATGATTTAAAACATCTACCGGTTTGATCTAACTAATATTTTACACATGAGCAAGGAATTTGGTAAAATCTTAGGCCAAGCATTAGGTCAGGTTTGTCCTCGAAAATTATGAATAGATTTTTGAGGGTTTTATAGGGTTTGGAAATGGTTTTGATATTTTTTTTAGCCAAGATTTTGTAAATATGATTGATGTTTCCTTAGATATAAGGAAGAGAGACGAGATCTAGGAGAGGAGAAGAAGAGGTGTTTTTTGATTTAGGATTGCAGGCTAAATGGAAGGCTTTATTGATTTGAGAGATATAATAACCATTGGACATCAGGGCCTTGGTTAGGTGGGATTTTTCCTTTTCTAGGAATTGAGGGGTAGAGTTATAGATGGCCCTAGTAATGATAATTTTTAGCATCGTTGATGTTTTAGCAGGATGGTGATGGGATTACACATGAAGGTATATGTAATTATGAGTATTTTTTCTAAATACTTGGTGGGTAAGGGAGCCATTAAGAAGACGAGAGATAATCACATCCAAAAAAGGAATAGATTTGTCCTTTTGTATTTCCATCCTGAATTGGATATGGGGGGAAATGTTATTTAGATGGTTGAAGAAGGAGATCAAAGCAGGATGGCCATGAGTCCAAATGACAAAAGTGTCGTCGATGAATTAAAACCAACACTTAGGTTTTAGAGGAAAATTGTTACCCATGATTTTGGTTATCATGATGATGTATTAATGATGGTGTACTCAGGCTCTTCATAAGAACTTTCTCCTGAGAAAAGTTACTTTCTTCTCTTTCTAGAAATATCATTTTTGAATGAGGTTCGCATGCTACTAGTATATTTGCCTGCGAGAATGCATGATTCTCGCAGGCTGCCTTAAGCCAGGGTGCGAGAAGTTCGCACTGTGTTGAACTGCTAGGGTGCGAACTCTTTCTAAAGCAAGGAAAAAGATGAATTCTCGATGCTTCTAG
>ML818931.1:62640-74179 GCA_009831015.1 Picea engelmannii | reverse complement strand
GTTGTAATCTTTACTTTCCATCAATATGATACAGTAATATGTCCCTTTCCCATAAATCTATTTCCACTTTATTGTATAATTCCTTGATCATATACATAGATTGACTGTTGAATAGATTGTGCTTTCTTCACTTTGGTTGGTTTTTGTTGTCTTGGTCTTGACTGCACAAGAGAACTGGAGCGAAGCGGGAGAAACAAAGACCATAGGAAGCGATATTAAGGTATGTCATTTGTCCTTGCCTCCTATTTAATTCAATGGTCAAAATATATGGAAAGGGTCATGTTCTATCTTGCTTTGTTCTAGATCCAGGTGGATCTAGGGAGATTGGTTAGTGTCCGCACCTACAGATTTATCCAATAACAAAATTGACGACTCCACTGGGGAGCAATCCCATTTTCTTTGTGGATTTTGATATTTTTCTGTGGCCATTTGCTCTGGTTTTACTTTTCTCCTTTCCTATCAATCTCTGAGTCTTCAGGATATCCTGATAGACCCTCTGGGTCCAGAAGCCTTTTTCAATTTTGCTTCATTTTTCAAATTTTTGATTATGTTCAGGAATTCTCGCACTGTACTTCATTGCAGCCTGCGAGAATTGGTAGGGTTCGCACTCTGCCTTTAGGTTTCAGTGCGAGGTTCTCACACCCTGCTCAAGGGTCATCTGCGAGAATCAGTAATTCTCGCACTATGTAATACTACCTGCCTGCGAACTCTTTTTGTCAAAATTTTGAATTTGAGTTTTGGTCTTTCTAACTACCCAGATCAGTTTGATTACTTCTTATGAGTTTCTTGGACCATTGATTGATACATTTCTTGTTTTCGTTTGCATGCGTGAACATTCTTAGGATTTCAAGGCTTTTTCTTGTCCTTTGTGTCTTGACTTTCGTTTCTTGACTCTTCTTGGCAAAACCATTCTCTCTGACTTCAGATTTTGAGTGTGTTTGATTAGTTGAGAACCAGTGATTGGTTGAAAGTTGAGTACTTGGTTTTTCTCTTTTGCTTATTGGTTTGGAAGATCATTTTCTTGTGTAATTGAGAAGATTACTTTGGTTTGCTCTTTATTTTTGCTTTCATTGAAAGAGTTGATTGGGTTTGTCATTGCTTGTTCATTTTGTTTTTGATTTTCTGTACTCTCGTTGTCATAGTGTGGGTCCTTTTTGAAAAGTGAACACAAGTTTTTCTTTCAAAAAATTCTTTTCATTTTAGAAAACTTTGAAAATCAAATTATTGAGATTGTTGAAGTATTTGAAAAGACACATAGAGCATTGTCATTTGATAAGTGATTGTTTGTATTTGCATTTTAAAGGAAATTTTGAATTATAGTTCAAGGTTGATCTGGAATTTTTTTTCTCTCTCCCATACATAGGATTCATTGAACAGAAAGTGATCTATTTCATTCTCATCCTTGCATTGTTTGGGTCAGAGTCATACAACATAAGTTTCATTTTCTTTACCTTTGAGTAAACAACAACTCTTAATAACATTGCGTAATCATAAAATTTATCTAGTAACTCTTTTCTAGGGCTCTCTTACACCAACATTTAGCTAGGCTAGGGCTTTGGAGTAGGAATAGAGATACACTCTCCAAAAGCACAAAACACACAATAACATCTTGTGTTAGGGAGTGTTAAATTCCATTTGCAACATTTTGTCCTGGGAAGCCCTTCTCACACAAGGGTCAAACACTAGGTCGCATTGATATTGGCAGAGTTACTCACCCTGCTTTGTTGATATTAGTGTAGAGATTGCACGTATTACGGGGATCACTCGGAGGTATACTCACAATGATGAGTGGAAGCCTTTTGAGTTGATTGCGGGCTAGATACCCTGCCCTTGCGTGTAGATTGGACTGTCGACTGTTCCCCCAGGCTTTATTGTTTTTGGTGGTGACCTTAGCGGCCTATCTTTCTAGGTTCTTACCCAAGGTGACTGTGGAGGGGAAAGTCTTCACGGTACTTGGAATTGATGTTGACCAAACTCACTCGGGCTCCTTGGAGGGTATACCCACAATTATGTGTGGGAGCTTGCACCAGGGTGTAAGTCCATTAAGCAGGTCGTCAAGGTAACTTTTCCACCATAGCCCCGCCCCTTCTCGTCTCATTGTTGCGATGTTGGATTTCATCACCAACTAGTGGCTTCGAAATTAGAAGGTCTTGGTTGCCTAGTGATTGCTTCCTAGATTTTTTTTACTAGCGCGTGTTGTTTGTTTCTCGAAGTTGACCATAAGATTTTCTTCACGAAGTTTGTTACTCGTTTACAATAGCTCCTCCACATCGTTCACGTAGGATGCAAGGTTTATCTCCAGAGCATCTAGACGGTTCTCAACCCTTGCCTACAGGTACACCTGAGGGCTCTCCTGGGCAAAGTGAAGCCACAGTCGTCACCACACCACAAGTGGAACGAACTGATTCTCTTGAACATTTTCAAATTACAAATACTCGAGAGGATTTTCGACTTCCCAATGATTCTCAACGCCCTTTTAGACGACTGAATTCTTTCAGAGACTTAGTTATTACCTCTTCTGGATCACCCATTGGGCCTTTTCCCGGTGTAGAATGCCAAGATCCTTTTTGGTCTGCAGGTGATTTCCGAAGGACCCTTTTTGGTCCTGGTTCGCCTCTGGTCTCCGAAATCAACCCTCCGGTGTTTTCTGAGACCGACACTGTACCGTTGACTACCACTTATCACTTTACTCTCCTTGCCGAGATGGCCCATCTCACGAATACTATGAGTGTCCCAACCGGGTTCACTACAGCTGGTCTTGCTCCTATAAACACCCAGCGAACGCCCGATGTCACTTCGACACTACCACCCGGATACCATGCGTTGAATGCTTGGTTGAATGCTTCTGTTCCAACACCTCCACAAACCCCATCTGGTACTCCTGGTGGTCCTTCTTTTCCTGGGCATCCTATTCCCGGTTTTATTCCGACACTCCCTCAATTTCCTTCAGGTAATCCTAATCCTAGTGGCACTAGCCCGTCTATCACACCCAACTTGCAGATTCCCGTTGGTGGACCAGGTGGTATGATTCAATTTCCTCTTACCGGACACATTCCCATTACTACACAACCTTCGATTGGGACACAAATTCCAGTTGGAACTTTGCCTATGATCGAGGGACCAACCTCACCTTTTGGACAAAATATACCTCCCTCTTTGGCCCACTATTGGAATCAGATGATACAAAATTCTCAAACGACTGGGGGGAAGCAATTGCCTGTCCCTACTATAGGCCAACCATATCCAGGTATACCCAATCCTATTTGGGGTATGAATGCTCAAACTCATGTCCCCACTCAAGTTTACAATCCCTCGAGCTACTATCCTCTCCAACCACCACCGAATATGCCCGGGTCTTCCCATTATGGGCAGACTTCTTACGGTCCTATTGGTTTGCCGATAGGGCTTCCACCCCAAAGCCACCAGTACCCGCAGGTGAATCGACAATTACCCAATGGCCTGTTATTCCAACGAAGCTTCCATGGGACATTCCTAAATTCGATGGCAAAGTGGGAGAGGACCCGAACAATCACGTTATGACTTTTCACCTATGGTTCTCATCCAACTCATTGATGGATGACTCTATTCGTTTACGTCTTTTTCAACGAACCCTTACCGGTTCTGCTGCGAAGTGGTATATCGAATTGCCACGAGGTTTCTTCTTTGATTTCAATACACTAGCTATGGCTTTCCTTACACATTACCAGTTACTGATCTGTTATGACACCGAGACTGAGATTTTGACTTCCTTCAAGCAGAACAAAGGCACTCATATATCTGATCATATCCATGAGTGGTGAAGGAGACGACGTCTCATTAAGCTTGAGCTCCCCGATTAGTTACTGGCAGAATGGTTTACAAAATCATTTGTGAACGAAATCGGTAAGGAGATTGCCATGGGTGGCGTCGTCATGGAAGAGCAGGCTATAAGTTGTGCTCAATATCTTGATCTCGTTTATTCACAAACGGGAACTCTTTATTATTTACTACTTGATTTACCTTGTCCTAATGCTTCCAACACTTCAACTACTCCAGCTACCTCGCATGCGGCCGACGGTGTGATTGGTATTGCCCAAGCCCAATCGCATTTTGTTTCAAGCACAAACCCTAAGTCTTCTTCTTCTAATGTTCAAAATGCTCCATCTCCTGCCACTCCCACCGGAAAAAATTCTGAGGTAAATGCTGTCCAGTCTACCCCAACCGGTAAAAATAAATCTAAAAAGGGGAGAGGTAAGAATAAGGAGGGAAAAAATAATAATCAAACAGAGAAAACTAAAACTACTCCTGTTGAATATCGGGATAAGCGCAAACCACGATACCCTTGCCTTATCTGTGGTGATGATCACTACACGAAGGATTGTCCACGACGTGTCGAGGTCACTAAATTCCTTCAGGGAACCCCGAAACCCCCCACATTAGAAGGTAAAACGGTCCAAGTTGAAGTGGAAGTCTTCGACGCTCCCCTTGATTATAATCTTCTGCTTGGCCGCAGTTTGATCGATTCCATGCACGCCATTGTGTCAACACTTTTCCGTGTAGTATGTTTCCCTCATCAAGGAAAGGTTGTTACTATTGACCAACTTGCCTTCTTCAATTCTGATACTCGTACTGGAAACGTGTCGTTTATTGCTAAAACCCCGCTGGGTTATGAGAATGTCGGTGTGGGCCTTTTAAAGGACTCCTCATTAATGGGTAATTTCCCCATTCCTCCGCCTGATGTTCCACGCCCGTCAGTTTCTTCTATCAACATGATTTCCATCTTGCCTCACAGACTTCTTGCGTCTTCTGACCCTTGGATAGTCCCTGACCCCGAATATTATCTTCATTTCGGCGACACAATGTCGTTAAGTCTGGTTGAATCCGCCTATCAGGCCATTCAATCAACAACACCTTCTACCCCTTATCTTGATGAGTTGTTTCCTGATCCTTTTCGTGTTATTTTTCCCACTGACGAGATGATCATGTCTGTCATGGAGGACACCCCTTGGGACGATGGGCATCATCGTTCCATACTCTTTCTGGAACAACACACTCTTGAGAAATACCAACGGATTTCGACTCCGTCGACTGTTGTTGTCATCTTGACGGTTCCCGCGATTACACACGATGTGTTTGCTGAAGGGAACTTAAGTAATATCTTTCCCACGATTCCCATTGACATATCTATAAAATCTGGGATTGTTGAAAATGTTCATATTGGTGCTTCGTGTTCTTCCGACGAAATCATCACCTATACGTCTCTTTTCAAAGAATTTCATGACATCTTCGCCTGGAGATATGAAGGGATGCCTGGTATCGACCATGCCATTGTTGTACATGAGATAAAGACATACCCTGACGGTAAACCCGTTCGACAACGCCTTCATCCAGTTCACCCACGTAAAGCGGCTGCTATCAAGATCGAAGTTGAAAAACTTTTGAAAGACGACTTTATTTATTCGGTGGCTCTTACAGAATGGGTTTCCAATCCTGTCCCAATTGAAAAGAAAGGCGGCAGTATTCGTGTATGTGTTGATTATAGGGATATTAACAAAGCTTTTCCCAAGGACAACTTTCCTACCCCCTTCGTCGATCAGATTGTCGATGATTGCGTCGGAAGTGAAATCTTCTCCCTCATGGATGGTTTCTCCAGCTATAATCAAATTAACATTTCTCCCGAGGATTAACATAACACTGCCTTTATTTGTCCTTGGGGTACTTTTGCCTATCGGAAAATCCCTTTTGGTCTTAAGAATGTGGGCGCAACTTTTCTTATGATTTTCATGATATAAAGCATATCGTTCAACCCTATTTGGATGATTTACTAGCTCATTCTATGCGCAAAGTCGATCACCCTACCCACCTCCGAGCTATTTTCGTTCGCTGTCGATTCTATCGTATACGTTTAAATCCTCATAAGTGTGTTTTTTGCGTAGAATCCGGTCGTCTTCTAGGTTTTATCGTTTCGCGTCAAGGGATCCGGGTGGATTCTATTAAGGTTGAGGCGATCCTTAATCTCCCTCGTCCTTCTACACTACGCCAGTTGCAAAGTTTGCAGGGGAAAGCAAACTTTCTTCGTCGTTTTATCCCTAATTATGCCGAGATCACTCGTGGTTTTACGCGGCTACTAAAGAAAGATTCAGAGTTCGTCTGGGATACCATTGCCAACAATGATTTTGAAGCTTTGAAGTTGTCCCTAAAGCGAGCTCCGCTTCTCTTTCCTCCTGATTACGGTCACGATTATTTCCTTTATCTTGCTGCATTGGAGTACACTATTGGCATGGTTCTCGTATAAGAGGATGATGCGCATGATGAACATGTTGTTTATTACTTGAGTCGAAGTCTCACACCCACTGAAATCAAGTATCAACATGTTGAAAAATTGGCCTTGGCTTCCGTTCAAGTCGTCCAACACTTCCGACATTATATCCTCTCACGCAAGACTACAATAATTTCTCATTGCAACCCTATGCAACATATTTTTACACGTCAATTGCTAGGGGGAAAATACTCCAAATGGATTGTCATACTCTAGGAGTTTGGCTTGGAATTCGATCACGCCAAGTCTAAGAAGTCCTTAGTTTTTGCTGAGTTGATATGCGATTTTCCTCACTCTGCAACGGAAAATGTAGCAATCGATTCATTGCCCGATGAATCTCTTTTTCTTATTAGCACTGCTGATCTTTGGTATGGGGATATCATTATATATCTCCAAACCCAGACTTTCCGGCCTGATTTGTCTAGTACTGAACGACATCGCATACGCTATCAATCTCATCAATACATTATCCTCGGGGATACTCTTTACTGTCAGGGAATTGACTCTGTTTTTCGACGTTGTCTAACGTTTGACAAAGCCAAGAAAGCTCTGAATGACTGCCATTCCAGAGCATGTGGTGTTCATATGTCTGGGTATGATACTACCTAAAAGATCTTACGCGCAAGATATTTTTGGCCTTCTTTGTTTAACAACTGCATTACTGCCGTTTAGAAATGCCATGCCTGCCAGACCTACAATCAAAAAATTCGGTCACATCTTGCTCCTCTTCATCCCGTGGTTTCAGTTGTTCCTTTTGCGAAACGGGGCATCGATTTCATGACATGTCACCCTCACTCGGCCGGGGGGCATGGTTACATCATTGTAGCCGTTGATTACTTTACGAAATGGGTCGGGGCGATGCCGACATTCGACAATACTAGGAAGACTACAACCTTATTTATTTTCAATCATGTCATAGCTCGTTTTGGTGTTCCCCAAGCTATCGTCATTGATCACGGTAGCCACTTTAGGAATTTTATGATGTATGAACTTACGGAGAAGTTGGGTCTTCGCCATGATAACGCAACGCCCTATTATCCAAAAGCTAATGGTCAAGTCAAAGCGATTAACAAAGTTCTCATAACTATGCTTCGACGAATGATAGGGATTCATAAAACAAGTTGGCACACAATGTTGTTTTCGACATTGTGGACGTACCGGACATCTGTCAATTCCGCTACTGGGTTTACGCCTTTTCGGTTAGTCTATGGTGTGGAATCCATTCTTCCGATAGAATGCAAGATACCCTCTCTGAAGCTAGCTATTGAACTCCTACCCAACACTTCTGCTGAAGAAGAACGTCTGTTGTATCTTATGCGATTAGACGAAACTCGACGTGATGCCACCCTAGTAATAGAAGCCCAGAAAAAATGTGTCAAGGCCCAATATGACAAGCATGCCAAGCCTCATGTTTTCTCCGAAGGTGATATTGTTCTTCTCTATGAACATGATCGAGATGTGTTAGGATATGGAAAATTTGAACCCATGTGGCGAGGTCCTTATATTGTTCACCGAGTTTTGGAAAAGGGAGCATATGAGTTGGTTGATTACGATGGTATCCCTTTGAGTGAACCTAGAAATGGGTTGTACTTGAAGAAGTACTATGCATAAATCATCTGTGCACAAGTACTTGTATTTTAATGTATCATACTTTGTGTGTGCTACTATAGTTTTCTTTGGTCGTTATCTGGTCTCTGCCCTTATGTGAAGTTGTGTTTGATTTCCAGATGTCAGAGTCTTCGCTACCCTATATTGGCTTCGCTGATGGAGCTAGCCGTAGTACTCAGAACCTTGCTTCCGCTGTGTGGGCAATCTATGCCCCAACAAATGAACTTGTATCTTTACGAGGTGTGTTTTTCGGCCGTGCGACCAACAACATTGCAGAGTATAGCACCGTTATTGAATTATTGGTTGATGCTATCTCGCTCGGAATTCGTCATTTGGTTGTGCGACTTGACTCGCAGCTTGTAGTACTACAGTTAATTAATGTCTACTCTATTCGACGTCCTACTTTGTTACGGGAGTATTTGCGAATTCGCCTCTTGGAACATTATTTTGATCACATTGAATAACAACATATTCCTAGATGTCTAAATACATTAACAGATGCATTGGCTAATTATGTATTGGAAAGACATTTGAATCATTTATAAGTCATACAAAACAAAATTCACACAATATAAAGTAAACCGGTAGAAGCCATCTGTATATATATATAACGATCAAAAGAGTTTTTACAAAAGTTTGTTCGAAGACCAAAATGTCAAAAATTGAAGCTTATAGCTTCTACAAAGTGATGTCATGGATGACGTTCACGATAACACACGACTACCCTAGCAACCCTACGGAGCACTCGACTCATAGATGCTGATACCCCTACAGTATGATGCTGATCGCGTCGTGGAACCTCTTCCAGAGTCATGTCTGGAATGTCTGCAGTCAGGCCCTTTAGATTCTGTTCTACCACTTGATAATCCTCAACATACTGTGGTGCTGCCACTACCTCTCCTCACCGCTGGATGGGAGAAGTGCCGAGAGGTCTGTAAGGTCCAACATCTGTGTTATCAACAAACGATTTTGTGTTAGTTTTTGGACAAACATATAAAACAAAAAACATTTGAATATGATAAAAATTAAAAAACATTTAAAAAGAGAAAATGTGTGTACTTCTTACCAAGGTCACCCCACTGAGCATCCTCTGGTAATACCAAATCCGGATCTCCTCGGAAATCCATCCCAACATAAGCGTAGTCATCAACCATCAACATCTGTGGTTGAATCCAATCAAAGAAAGTATCATCATATTTGATGATCGGTCCTGCTACGTGATGGGCCATGAGCCGACACCATCTCAGCATCTGCGGATCCCTGGGAGCCGGTAAATTCCACTCCACCTGTAGCCTCAGTAATGGGACCTACTCTAGGAAGAAGGATACCAACAAAGATCCGTACCCGAATTGCTTCAGGTTGCCGCATCTGCACTTGGTCAATTACTTTTTTATACTGCGCAACACAACATCTGCCCAGTTGAACACTCGAGGCTCAGTACACTCAATAGCGTACTGGAAGTAGCTCTGTAATGCCATATGAGGAGCAGAACTCCCAACCATCCGAGCTATAGTGAATAGGATAGTACAGAGGGTCAAATATTGTACCCCCCAAATCGCTACTTTTCCTTTCTTTCTTTCGGCCTCGGGAACACAGTGTATGCGGCAATACTCACTCATCGGTAGCCCACCACCTCTACTACCGGTTAGGCTCACATAGTACCCCTGTTGGGACAATTCGGTCAAAAAGTAAATGTCCTCAATGTCTAAGGACAGTGTGTGGACCCCCACCTGAAACACCTACTGATCCGGGTCCCACATACGGACCAGGTAGTCTAAAAGTCTGACTTGGGCCCTCATGCCCGGCATGCGAAAGTATTTCAAGAGCCCACAATCTCTCAAAGAAGCTATGGTAGGAGGATGATTTTCAGCCATTGCATTGTCCTCTTCATGTTCCCTTTCACGCCACTCAAGCACCATGTTTATGGCCAATTATATGCATAAGGAACATAAAAGGAGGATTAATAAATTTTTTCATGCTTTGGATCTTTTTCATTGGCTAAAAATTTAAAATTTTTTTGGGCTTTGCGGTTCTCGCAGCTGCCCCATGTGCACAGTGCGAGAACATCGTAGGTGGCTTAAGGCTCACCTGCGAGAATGCATCATTATCGTAGGCCCCGTATAGTCTGCCTACGAGAATGGAAATGCATACAAAGGGTTTAAAAAATCAACTTAAAACTGCAAATTTAACCAATGAAATGACAAATTTAAACCATGAAAATGTCAAGGACGAAGAGCTTACCTTAATGTTGCAGACGGCTCGCTGAATGGTCTCTCGTAGCTACCACAAATTGACGCCAAACTTGGAGGGTAAAAGAGGGGTTTTTTGAGCTCAATAGTGGAAATGTAAAATGGTGTGGTAAAAAAGAGTATTTACTCATTTTATTTACTTTTACTATATCATTTTGGATTTTTAATGATTATTTATCAATTAAACCTAATCCCTAATGTCATGTTGAGTGTAATTCCTGCAGGCGTGATAACTTTGATGATTCAATATAGGGCTACGGACATGTTTTTCTTTGTTATAGTGTGTTTTTTATTGTTTTTTATGGTTTTTACATAAAAACCTCGAGCGTGGTATTTGTCCGTTGTTATGCTCGTAAATACATGAGAATGCGATCGAGCATACTTTATCACTTTTTCGGGCTCAACAAGGTTATACAAAAAAGGAACCCCCCTGGAGTCCTCTTTAAGCTCTTTTCAGACTCTCTAAACATGAAAAGATCACCGAGCGGCCTTGCTAATTTCACGCTCGCTAAAGTATTTGAAGTATGCGTTTGGTGAGCGATAATTTATCTCTTTTTCGGTCTCATTCAGACTATTTTATGAAAAAGGAACTGAGAGAGTTCTCTTTTAAGAGTTTTTCCAAACTCTATAATCTGGAAAAACCTTCGAGTTTTCTATCTCTAGAATCGTTAAACACACATTGACAGACCCGTGATGGGACCGAACCACTCCTTCTTAGGGTTCGTTAAACATACTCCGAGGGACTCGTCCGAAGGATGATCTTACATCAACAAGCATATGTTATCCTCCTCAAGCTTGCGTAAAAATAAAGAGGTACTTGCCAGAAATGGTGGGGGAAAATTTGGGAAAGGGATATGTTTTCATCGTCGTATTGATTGGCAGTAAGTGTCGCTCTTGAACATGACACCCCCTATTCATTACATTTGAAGCCAGTTTGGGAAATCCATTTGTCTCTCATTCGATTTTCTACAAGGTTATTCCCTGTGTCGTCTTTGAGTCAATGCTTCCAAATCATTGGTCATGTTGTTCATATGTTCAAGAGAAGTCCATCTGAAACCTATATTGAGTCGACCATCTGCAGTTATCCATTATCTCCGTGTCGGCCTTCCCTGTGTCCAGTCCTAATCTATTTCACCTTCAAAATCTATTACTCATTTCGTGTCATTGATGGGGGATACATCAAGGCCCTCCTGTGACGAGTTTTGTTCTGTCGACTTCAGTTCATTATCCGGAATCAAGATTTAGAAATTATTTGGTACCTTGGAGCTTGCATGCCTCAATGGCAGGTTTCCTCGCTTTCGACAGTGGGTTTACATCATTGACCCCTGATCAAAAGATTCCATCGGATGTTCGACTTCAACTCATTTATTCACACTCGATGGAT
>ML818931.1:28180-40547 GCA_009831015.1 Picea engelmannii | reverse complement strand
GGTGTATTCTTGCACTGTTTGTCCTTTTCTTAGTTTTAAATATTGCCATTCAATTATTGCTTTTTCTTTATAACCCAAAGGATAGAATTGTTTCCTAAGTGCAGAAATGAAATTCTTCCATGATGGAAATACATTACCCACATGTTGTGTTCCTTTTTGCAGCTTGCTTTGCCACCAGATGAGAGCTGTACCTGCAAGTCTCAAAGATGCCAACTTAATTTGTGTGGCCTCATCCTTGATCTGTTGCACATTGCAGTATACCTCCATCTGCCTGATCCAATTGTCAAGTTTTTTTGCATTTACTTGACCATCATATATGGGCAACTCAAATTTAACATCAAGTTTTAACAATGACATTTCATGTTTATTCTTATGAACACTTTTCTTTCCATTAGATTTAGAACTTGAACTTGAAGAAGAAGGAGAAGAAGGAGGTGTTGATGGAGGTGAAGGAGGAATCTAAGGATGGTCCTCTTCCTCTTCACTTTTTCCCTTTGAAGATTTACCCAAAACTGGTCTCTTTCGTTCCAGGTAATCCTCATACAAAACTGTCACCATCTCTGACATAACATGGAATGTTTTCCAAAACTCTTTCTCATCTTGAGAAATCCCTTCTTCCGATGCCATCTTCTCGCTGTGATAAGCTCTCTTTATCAATCCAATTAATGGATTCTCTGCAACAAGCTCGCCTTCACCACGCTGTAGCTTTTCCCTGGTTAACATGCAAAACTCAAATCCAAACATCAACTAGTTCTGATACCACTTGATCCGTAGGATCTTTTAATGACCATGGTTGAGTTTTAATTTTGCATGCGTTAATTAACCATTTGAGAAAACTTAGTGAAATAATGAGGAAAGAAAAGGAATTATGACATCCATATACATATATGCAGATTTGAAATGAAATAATAGACAACAAACCATAACACGCAGATTGATAACGGAGTTCAACACAACTTTGCCTACGTCTCCGGGCCTTTGTCTCTGTGGGGGAGGCTTCTTTATTTCTGTTCAAAATCTCAAAAGTACATCACTGCAGTGCCAATTAGCTACAAGACTAATCTGGTCATGCTCGTCCAGATCTCTAGAACCCTGCAAAGAAAACGACATGCAAAACGGATGTCTGGAGCTCCCAGAAATGGCCCGACAATGTCTGCTCCTCAATATCTTCTCTGCATAAAAATGGCTTTGGCTTGGCTTCTCCTCAGCATAAATCTTCTCTGACTACTGCTTCATGGCCTCAAACAGGCCTGGTTTATATAGATCTGAATTTGGTTGTTCATCTCCAACTTCCTCCCAAAATTTGGGCTCCAAAAATGCCCAATATCTCCCAAAAATGGAGAAAATCCAATAAAATCGGGCATTAAATCATTGAAAAATCCCAAAAATTTATAAAAAACCCATTTTTGAATAAAATCGGGCATTAAGTCCCCTCTGTCTGGCGCACACACCCTTTTAATGGTCATATGGTAGCTATTTTTGGCCAAGCGCTAGCCCAAAGGCTAAGCGTTGGCCCTTTAGTTTCACTAGCTCCTGGTCTTTGTGCATGGTCAAAGGACCATGGGCCTAACAGACTAACCCCACGCATATTATGTAGGGATAGCCCCTGATTCATTTGGGTGGCGGTTATATGGTGGCGCAGGACCAGGGGTTGGCCCCCTTATCCCAAACTCCCGCATGTGATGCCCGTGCCCTCGAGTGTATGGGGGTTACGCGACCATGGGCTGGGGCTTAGCCCCAACCCCCTCCTTTTTGCGCCATATTAAAACATTCACTTTATATAAATAAAGTTCGGCTTACATACACAAACTTCACACATGGCGCGTTGGTGGTAGGGGCTTTACCAAAGACTTTACCCTTACAATCAGGTCGCGGGGTCAAACCCCATGAGATTCATAATATTTTACTAAACATATTTACCAATGACGGGGTGCCACGTGGCATCCCATGCCTGGGCCATGTGGCACCACCCCATTTTCCTACTGCATGCCATGTGTCAATCGACAGTCGGTCCACCATCAGCAGCACGACCCATTGTGTCTCTGCCACATGTCCAGAAGCTGCCACGTCATCTCCTGCGCAGTCAACATGCTGATGTCATACTGACATTAGCATTGACTTTTTGACCAGTTGACCTTTGACTTTTTACATGTTTGGGCTTTTGAACAGAATGCGATATATGGCGCTGGTTTTGTCGGATTCTGAGCACTTTCATTTTTGAGCATTTTTAAGCCCTGTCAGGCTTCTGGATCCGATTCCGGATCATCTGGTGTTCCCATTTTGTATGGTGTTTTGGACACTAGGGAAGCTCCTGGCACCAAATCAATAGAGAAATCAATGTCTCTCTTTGGTTAAAATCCCAGGATTTCCCTAAAAACATCTTCAAAACCCCTCAAGATTGGATGGTCTTCAATACTTGTCACTTTATCTTTATTTCCCCTTCCATATGGGATGCAAAAATATGACATCCCTTCCTGAAACTCTTTTTCAACTACATAGCTGACATCTCTCTAACAACTATAACTCTTGGAATGCCTTGAATATTTCCTTATTTCCCTTCTTCATCAAGACATGTAATTATCTTTTTGTAACAATCTAGGACAACATGGTGTTTTTCCAACCAATCCATGCCAATTAGACAATCACATGAGCCCAATTGTATGATGTTTACATGTACCTTGGTGTTGAGTCCATTCATGTCTATTAGAAAATATTTAACCAACTCATTGATTTTCCTCTTAGCCCCTGTGGCTAACTGAACTAACCAAGATTTCTTATGCTTACTCCTTTGCAAGTGAAATATTTCAATAGTTCTAGCATTTATGTAACTATAGCTAACTCCAAAATAAATTAAAATTGTTATGGGCTGGTTATCAATCTTACCTTCCACTTCAATCATGGCAGATTGATACTTTGATTGCTTGTTGTCCAAGGTTTCATAAATCCTTGGCCTGTTTCCTCTGATGTATTCCACTATTTCAACCTCCTAAATGTTGTGTACAATCCTCATTCTTTCTCCTTTGTCAGGGAAGTCCCTATATAAGTGATTTCCCTCACATCCCCAACATTGAACAGGTTGTTGCCTTGGCCTTTTCCCAAATTAATTTTCAGTCTTGAGCTCATTTTGAGTTGAATGAAATTTTTTATTTGCTTGGGTGCTATTCTTGAAAAAGGGTGTCTTAAAACCTTTTTTCCTTTGATCCTTTTTACCCTTCATCTTGTCATTCCAATACTTTTGTAAAATTGGCCTTCCTCTTCTTAGCTCATAAAGATGCCTTGCTCTCCTTATGGCTTCCTCTAAAGTTTTGGGGTTATCATATTGAATCTTATTACTATAGAAATAAGGTAACCCACTTAGATACCTTTGGATTTTAACTTTCTTATCCATGATGAAGTCAACATACTTCAACAATTCAAAGAACCTCTTCTCATATTCGTTCATTGTCATGCTTCTCAACCTTAGTTCAAAGAAATCTTTCATCTTCCTTTCATAGTAATTCTCAGATTTTTTTTTCTCTTGCAAATATCCTTTGAATTGCCTCCATTAGATCCTTTTCTATCCAGGTTCTTGGCTTGCTTAATCTGATCCAATCACGTGGTTGCCTTTCCTTGCAAGTGGTAGGTTTAAATTATAGCTTATACCCGTGAGGGGTAATCATGCAGCTGGAAATATTTCTTCATTTCCAATAGACAAGCCTCAACATCTTCTCCTTTCCTGTGCTCACCATTGAAAGTTGATGGCTTAATATTTTTAAGTTCACCTTGTAATATTTTTTCCTCAGGGCTTATCCTTTGCCTCCTGACATGAGACAAAATTGGGCTACTCCCAAACCCTGAAATTGCATAAGTTATTTTGGTGGAATACTTTGGAGAATGATGGCACTTGCTCATGGTTCTTAACTGCCTATCATTTCCATGATCATCCTTTTTGCTTCGAGATCTAGACACAGACACTCATCTGGAACTAGTTGCTTGCTTGGTGCCAGAGTCCTTGCTGACTTGATTATATAACATGTTCAAAATTTGAAGTATATCTTCTTGATCCTTCATAATCATTTCATTATCAGCTTTGTAGCAATGCACTTCCCTATGCAGGATTCTCATAGTGACATGTTCATACCCACCCCTTCTTCCATTTGAATCTTTCTCAGAATTTCTCATGATGACATGCAGACCTTTGAACTCTTCCTCATGGTTTTAATATCCCTGAGCATATTCCATAATTCTAGTCCTCATAAAAGAACCAATTTTTCCTTCCTGTACTTCTAATTCCGCAAGAAATGTGCATGCAATAATTACTGTTAGAAACATGCATAGCATAAAACATTTCATCCATTAGAATACATGTTATTTATTCATCAATTTATGAAGGAAATATTGCACCAATTCAAATTGTGATTCCCTTAATGCATTCCTCTCTAAAACACCTTTTCAACAATTTTACTCATGCTTCAATATGATTTATGAGTGAAAAGTCACGACATTTACATGTTGCAATTTCCACTCTTTTACTGCTACAAAAATATCTTTATTAATGTTTGGAAACTTTTATGGCCCAAATAAAAATTTTGGGTTGAAATATGTCTTCTACTCCTCAAGACCTTTCCAAAGACTATTCCTTTTCTCAAATATGAGCTCCAAGCTAAAAGTTATGGTCCGAAGAAGTTTAGGTTGTTTTACCCAAATTATCCCTGCATGCTACAAGTGTCTTATTTCTCTTCCTACACCTTTTCAGGTACCCATATCCCAATTTTGGATCCATCACTGGATTCTACGGATCATAATATTTCCACCGATTGCTCCTATTCCCCAAACATACTTCTGAGCAAGGAGTTATTCTCTTTGGAAGTAAATCTATGCCAAAATTGTACCCTTACTGTTTTGGTTGTAACTTTCACATATGAGCTCTGCTTTGTGAATAGTCTATCTCATTGGAAAGATCTCTTTGAGCCATTTTATTTTATATGCAAATATAAGTGTACCTTGGTACACTCTCATCTCATGGGTTTTGATTGGCTAAAAATGTCATTTAGGGCCTCAAAATTGCCCTGCAAGTTAATGACCTTCACAAACCACAAATTTTCCCATAAAATTGAATGTTTTACTACTGCAACAACCCTTTAAATCTAAGTCGTTGATCTCAATTCATGTGGAATATGAGCCGTCGATCTGTGCTCTATCAACCATTGACAATCAACATTTTTCCTTTATGTGTGTACACAATTTTTCCCAAACTATTGACCCGATCATTGGTCATCGACCCATCTCCCCAACAACCAATTTGCACACAAATCTAAACCAACCAACCCAACTATCGACCATTGGTGAATGAAAATCATCGCTAATTTGGTCGAGTCTTGACCATCGAGGCATCGTTGATTGATGATCCCTGATGACTATCAAACACACTTCCCAAATTTGACTGACTCGACCATCAACCGTCGACCACTTCTAGGATGACGTGGAAACTGGTGACATGGGATGATACATGGATCCTGACTTGGCATGAAACGTCATCACCCTCTTCCATCCATCGACCATCGATCGATTCTCTTGGAAGAACCATACACCTCGCTGAGTTCGATCGACACCCGACCATCGACCCATCAGGGATAAATGAGTTTTCTTGCTTGATTCAAAACACTTCGTCAAATCGGTCGATGCCTGACCATTGGCCCATCGGTCATCGATATTTTCCATTGGAAAAGGAAATAATTCCCTGGATTCGGCCGATGCCTGACCTTCGACCATCGACGGTCAAATATGTCTTCCAGCCAAACCAAACTCTTTGCCATTTCGGTCGACCTGACCATCAACCGTCAACGATTTCTCTTGGTGGACTTCAACACTTAAATTTTTTTCTACATTTCTCGTATTGATATGGACCGCCTATCTCCAAATCGAAATGATCTAAACCGTTGATTTTCCAAACTTCACCCAAATCTATAGACGAACCTCGATTGTCGATATGATTCATTTCAAAAACCCCCGAAATGAATCATGGCTGTTAATTTTCTCAACCTTCAAAATGGCCAAAACATTACAATTTTTTAAATTTATCATGATGAATCTCAACCGTCGATCTCGATATCAAACACGATCTCTGTTGTCAATTCACCAAACTGCCTGCAACTCTACAACAACCATTAAAAATCAAAATTTGACCATCCCAAGTCGAATTAGGCTCTGCAACTTTGCAGAATGGCTCCATTAAACCTCTTAAACAACTCTAAATCATTTAAACTTGAATTTACTCATGAATTTGGGAA
Source organism: Picea engelmannii (assembly GCA_009831015.1). Classification (NCBI taxonomy): domain Eukaryota; kingdom Viridiplantae; phylum Streptophyta; class Pinopsida; order Pinales; family Pinaceae; genus Picea; species Picea engelmannii. The sequence continues at coordinate 34,278 of ML818931.1, read as the reverse complement.
ATTTCACTCTAATTTCTCTGTTTTTCGCCAAACTCACACCCACAGAAGTTTGCAGCAAAGAATCACACCATTTTCTTCTGTGTCTTGGCCCATACAAGCCCAATGTTTGAACCATACGCTCTAATACCATAATGTAACGTCCCCTAGAAAAACTGAGGGACATTACAGTGCAAAATACTCATAAAAATGAAATTTTAGCATCTAATTAAATTCTTGTAGCTTTCAACTACGAATTACCACCAAATTTAGCTACTATCTATAACAATAAAATATATACATCTACCACATGATAAATACACACGTGAATGTAGTAAATAGTTCATTACAACATCATATAAATCATTCTCATTTATAGATATCATACACAACAATTTAACTCATAAATACAAAACAAAAAATAGATAAACACTATCTTTTTAAAACTGTTGTGCAACCAGCTACTTGGGATGAACGTTCCACCTAACCATAGATTGACTGTTCCAAATCTCAACAGCCAGTCACCCATGAGATGAGGCTAGTAATCCACAAAAGAGGGTGGTCTTTCATTGTCCACTCATAGCTCAAAAAACTCACAACCCACTGATATTCTCCTACAACTATCCCGATTTTCCACCAACTCTCTTCCTCTTGACCTGTCTAACCCAAGGAATGTACCCCTTCATTGATCTCTGTCCCTTAAGTGTTCCATTTATTTATCATGGTCTCTCTGGCACATGTAGCTAGGAATATATCTACTGGGAACTCAAGGGGACTTGCTGCCAGGAAAACTACCAACAAACACCAACAAACACTTATTGTTTTTAGTGCAACTTGTTCATGAGTCCACTCTTCAATATTGACAACCTGGATCTTCAGTATTCAACTCCAATTCGCTCCAAATATGCTCCAACATGGTATCAACCTCCATGGCTACACTAGCTTCAAACTCTCTTTATTTCCCTCCACCTACTCCTCATGTACCAAAACTTCTTTCATAAAATTGTTGTCCCAACCCATATGAATTACCTCCCTTTGTCTTGCTTTCTTGACTCACACACTTCCCCAAGATGATTATACTCAGCCCCCATGTTCCCTATAAATTTGGGATGTGACCACTCACACCCACACTCTTACATGTATTCAACGATTGGATTGGGGAACACTCAATAAAAAAATAGAAGGTTCATATACCAATAGAAAATTTAGAAAAGTAGGTTGAATTAATATACATGGGTAATTCCCCCTTGGACCCCTCTTGGCCATTCTCTTAGACCCTCCCATTTCTTGTGGATTAATTTATCCCCCATATTTGTTCATGTCCCCTTAGCAACTGACATCACATTTTATTATTAAAACATAGAAACACAATTCACATATTACATCACTTTGGTCATAGCCACACATTATATCTACATTAAGCATAAATTAAACTAGGGATTATAGTGGGGATGTTACAACTCTTCTATCTATCCCATGCTTCATTTAACTGCTACCTAATTTGAATCACTTATTTCTCCGTATCTTAAATCAATTATGGCCCTACTATCACTCAATCCTTTAACCTGTCCCAACTCAATGGTGTTGGCCTTCCATACAAAGCTTGATAAGGAGACATCCCAATTGAGTTGTGGTAACTGTTATTGTAAGCAAACTTGACCAAAGGTAAGTACCTCTCCCAATGGGTTTGGTTATCCATAACATACATCCTAAGCATGTCTTCTATCACTTGATTTACACTTTTTGTTTTCCCATCCATTTTAGGATGATGTGCTATGCTTAAGTTCAACCGAGTCCCCAATGTTGACTGCAAACTTGTCAAAAACCTAGATGTAAACCGAGGGTCTCTATCTGAGACAATCTTCTTGGGAAACCCCCGAAGACAAATAATTCATTTATAAGAGTTCACATTACATCAACGCCATCATAAGTTTCTATAACTAGAATGAAATGAGCACTTTTGGTTAGTTTATCAACTACAACCAAAATGACATTATACCTTTGTGATGTGAGGGGAAATACCATAACAAAATCCATGGAAATGAATTCCCATTTGGACATAGGAATGCCATGTGAATGTAAGAGTCCTGTCAAGTGGTGATAATCAGTCTTTACCTTAGATTGAAAGTTAAGGAATTTATTGACAAATTGCAGTGCATTTAACTTCATGTTTACATACATCTTATTCACACAAGGATTCAACACAATAAAGTGATCTATGGGATTCCTTGAGGATCATGCTTCAAATATCTCATTCCTTACTTGAAATCACAACAATCCATCCATTTGAAGGGCATACCCTTCGAAGTTAGGTTCTAACTGCCTCCCATTTTGAAGAGCTGATGTAACCTTTAAGTACCAACTATCTCTAAGAAGTTGTCCTAACACCCGCTCCCTCAAATTGACCTTTAATGCAACTAAGGAGAAGATTCCCGGTATTTTTCTTAGGAATCATCCACCATGTTCTCCTTTCCCTTGATTATGAAATTCCAAAATCATACTCACTCATAAATTCACTCCATTTCCTCTACCTAGAATTTAGATCCCTTTGTGTGAAGACATTCTTTGAGCTTTCGTGATTAGTTTTGAGAAAAAAGTTTCATCGGACAAGATAATTCCTCCAAATATTTAGAGCCAGCCTTATGGATCCCAACTCTAAATAATGCGTGGCATAAATCTCCTCATGATGTTTCAACTTCTGAGACATATACACTATCACTCCCCCCTCTTGCATTAACACAACACCAAAACCTTGCTTGGAGGCATCTATGCAGACTATGAAGTCTTTATCAGATACTCATAGGATCAGTGCATTGGTTACTAATCTATTAAGCTCGACGAATGCGACATCACATTCCTTGATACACTCACACTTGATTCCCTTGTTCTGCAAGGTAGTGACGGGTTTTACAATATTTAAGAACCTTCCAAAAACCTTCAATAATAATGGCTAGCCCCATGAAGCTTTGCAGCTCATGATCATTTTTCAGCATTGGCCAATCCATTATGGCCTTCACCTTTTTAGGGTCCACTGAAATTCCTGTTAGAATGTGAATCCCTAGACAATCACAAAGTCTGAGAGCACATTTGATATGAGTTGTAAATTGGAGTGTTGTCACGATCCATTGATGAGTTATCAATGAGATCTAGATCTAGATCTGGTCAATATATGTACTATAAATTCATATCATTATATATATACAATATGCATTAGAATGGCTTAAGGCATTTTCCGCCATTTCTTGTCTCGTTTTGTTTGTGCTCAATTCTTAACATGGTATCATAAAACCTTTGATATTAAGGTCCTAATGTCTCCATGGTAGTTTTCCATGGAAGGTGAGCTGAAGCGAATAATGTAGAGATAAGCATGCAACAAAAAGTAGCATCCAGATAAGCTACATCAAAAGGAACTTCAAGGAGGTATTTTTTAAGCAGAATCAATTAAAGATTTATTTTTGTTTATAAATCTATGAGATCTAGAATTTGCCTCCCTAGCATTCTATCACCAGCATCAGATCAATGTTGAGGATCTATGATCTGCAGTCCGTCCTTTTCATAATAGTCAATATTCACATCGATATGCACATCCATTATCTAGTGAAATTTGCTATTGTTGATAAAACTTTTCTCTGCTCTGTAAGTTTTTCTGGTTGAGCACTGGTTTTGCGTTCCCAATATGCACACAAGAAAATGCACCATTTGAACCATGGTTCTTCAAGGACCAAATCTTTGACAGCTTCATCTCCTTGCTGCCTTCGAATGAGATCTAAGGCCTTGAACTCCTTGCGCACTCTGGATCGAAGGGCGCACTTTTTTCTGCAATCGAATTCATTGTTTTGCTCCAGCCATTTGACATATTAGAGAGGCACGATCCAAGTCTACCATAAGTGGTTCACGTGTAGAGGAGACACACAGACCAAACTACAGATTTCTTTCTGCAGAAAACCATGATTTGGTCAGTTGCCAATTTACACTGAGATCTGAGGGCTTATGAATGAAAGAAAAGTTACGATTCTAATTTGCTGAGACTGTCAACCACGTTTTTTTATGAATTCATGCACCTAAGGGACGAAAGGCTGAGTTGCAGAGGTGCATTTCTGTGAATAATTTGCAGAGAGATGCCTATAACGATTCAAGCATCAATGGGTACATAGGTTTGAATGCCAAAGTAGATTGGATGCCATTGTTGCATCAATGGGTACATTGGATGCCAAAGTAAACACAGGTTTGAATGGGTACATAAAAACAATAAAACAAATTCACAACCTTTATCTTTTATAAGTCTCAATTCATGGATTTAATGTCATGGCACATAGTATTAAGTAATATTTTATTACTTTTGTATGAAAAGTAATAAAATCAAAGTATTAAAACCAAAATGATTTTCTTTTTATGGATGTAAAATTGTTTTATGCCATTTAAAAGAAAGTGGGAGGTATAAGGGTGAATGTTAACATGTATTAAGTTTTGTTTGAAGGTTGAACACATCACCTTTCAAGAACATAGGTGTTTGTCACAAACATTGTACCATGTTACATGGTGTGGGGGGACATGAAGACAATTGAAGAGCTATTGGACAAGCTATATAACAATTGTATTTGAGAGAGCATTTTAGTGATTGAATGAAAATATGTCATAAGAAAAATAACATTTTTTTGCTCCATGTTCTAGATCCGGCCGGAAATTGAATAAGGGGGTCTAAGGGCACTTGTCTTTGTGTATGACGGTGGATAATTTTGTTTTGGATACTCTATTTTGTGCTCATGTGTCTAGTTTTACACTCTATTTCTTACAAGTATGGAGTAACAAGGTGTTAAAATGAAATTGATCATTCATGACATATACTCCCATGTAATAAGAAGAAAAAAGTTGGTTGGAGCATTACCACAATATTAGAGGCAACAGTATTTTGAAGACTTGAATTGATCATGGAATTGTAAAAGTTGAAGGATTGAATTTTAGCAGTGAATTGTACAAAGGAAAAAGTTGCACAACCCTTTTCAAATCAATAAAGTGAATGTCATCATCAAGACCTACCTAAAATTTGAATAAGGAGGTAAAGTCAAATCATTGTAATCACACTTTAGGTGTAATGTCCCCAATGGGAATATGCTAGGAAAATAATGGTTTATTGTCAATTATGTATTTCTGGTTGTGCACTTTCATCAAATACTTGCGTTACATGTGTCGTTAGACTGATTGAGTACTTTTCACAAACAATTTTCTAGTATACCCATAATGAATATTTTATCAAACATGTTGCACACAATTGAATACACCAAAATAGAAGAGATGATCCTGCCATTTTATTATGAATGGAATCTTCAAAAAGCACAACAATACAAATCTCCACTAGTTGTAATAACAATTGCACCAAATACTACCCACACAGATCTCTATTGGATGCTATGGAAACTACACAACACACACAAAAGGAAAACAAACCTAGAATGTCTCTACGATCCTCCTGAATCTATTGCAGAACATACACTCCTGTAACCCACGTCGTTCTACTCTAATCGGCCACTGCAAACCCTCAATCGCAGAGGTCCATGCAGGACACAGTCGATCATCTAGCGGGGCCTCGTGGGACACAGTTGGTCATCTAGCGGGGCCTTGTGGGACACCCTTTACTCAACCTGCAAGGATGCCTTCAACCTGGTTCTCCAAAACCCTTCGGAAACCTGCAAATGTCTAAGCTCAACCTTGTCCATAAAACTTTGTAAACCCCTTGCGCACTTCAGCATCCCTCCAACAATAAGCCAAACTCCCAAGTGAAGCTCCAGTGGAAATCCTGAATGGATTCCCCTCTTGTCTAGGCTCCAATGGAAATCCTAGATGGATTCCCCTCTTGTCTAGCTAGGGTGAATATTTCACCACAAAAACTAAACTTGTAGTGGAAGGTTTTTTCCCAAAACCCCAATGAAAATGTTGGCTACAAGATAACTCCAATAAGATATCAAATCATAATCCAAAGTGAGGCTCTACCCCTCCTTTTATCCTTTCTCCATACCTTCTAGAATTTTCCCCTTTTTGACCAAATCAAATGTAACTTCTAGAATTTTCCCCTTTTTTACTAAGTCAAATATAACCCTTATTTTCCCTCCAATTTTTACTTTAAG
>ML818931.1:14508-28080 GCA_009831015.1 Picea engelmannii | reverse complement strand
ACTCCTTTGCAAGTGAAATATTTCAATAGTTCTAGCATTTATGTAACTATAGCTAACTCCAAAATAAATTAAAATTGTTATGGGCTGGTTATCAATCTTACCTTCCACTTCAATCATGGCAGATTGATACTTTGATTGCTTGTTGTCCAAGGTTTCATAAATCCTTGGCCTGTTTCCTCTGATGTATTCCACTATTTCAACCTCCTAAATGTTGTGTACAATCCTCATTCTTTCTCCTTTGTCAGGGAAGTCCCTATATAAGTGATTTCCCTCACATCCCCAACATTGAACAGGTTGTTGCCTTGGCCTTTTCCCAAATTAATTTTCAGTCTTGAGCTCATTTTGAGTTGAATGAAATTTTTTATTTGCTTGGGTGCTATTCTTGAAAAAGGGTGTCTTAAAACCTTTTTTCCTTTGATCCTTTTTACCCTTCATCTTGTCATTCCAATACTTTTGTAAAATTGGCCTTCCTCTTCTTAGCTCATAAAGATGCCTTGCTCTCCTTATGGCTTCCTCTAAAGTTTTGGGGTTATCATATTGAATCTTATTACTATAGAAATAAGGTAACCCACTTAGATACCTTTGGATTTTAACTTTCTTATCCATGATGAAGTCAACATACTTCAACAATTCAAAGAACCTCTTCTCATATTCGTTCATTGTCATGCTTCTCAACCTTAGTTCAAAGAAATCTTTCATCTTCCTTTCATAGTAATTCTCAGATTTTTTTTTCTCTTGCAAATATCCTTTGAATTGCCTCCATTAGATCCTTTTCTATCCAGGTTCTTGGCTTGCTTAATCTGATCCAATCACGTGGTTGCCTTTCCTTGCAAGTGGTAGGTTTAAATTATAGCTTATACCCGTGAGGGGTAATCATGCAGCTGGAAATATTTCTTCATTTCCAATAGACAAGCCTCAACATCTTCTCCTTTCCTGTGCTCACCATTGAAAGTTGATGGCTTAATATTTTTAAGTTCACCTTGTAATATTTTTTCCTCAGGGCTTATCCTTTGCCTCCTGACATGAGACAAAATTGGGCTACTCCCAAACCCTGAAATTGCATAAGTTATTTTGGTGGAATACTTTGGAGAATGATGGCACTTGCTCATGGTTCTTAACTGCCTATCATTTCCATGATCATCCTTTTTGCTTCGAGATCTAGACACAGACACTCATCTGGAACTAGTTGCTTGCTTGGTGCCAGAGTCCTTGCTGACTTGATTATATAACATGTTCAAAATTTGAAGTATATCTTCTTGATCCTTCATAATCATTTCATTATCAGCTTTGTAGCAATGCACTTCCCTATGCAGGATTCTCATAGTGACATGTTCATACCCACCCCTTCTTCCATTTGAATCTTTCTCAGAATTTCTCATGATGACATGCAGACCTTTGAACTCTTCCTCATGGTTTTAATATCCCTGAGCATATTCCATAATTCTAGTCCTCATAAAAGAACCAATTTTTCCTTCCTGTACTTCTAATTCCGCAAGAAATGTGCATGCAATAATTACTGTTAGAAACATGCATAGCATAAAACATTTCATCCATTAGAATACATGTTATTTATTCATCAATTTATGAAGGAAATATTGCACCAATTCAAATTGTGATTCCCTTAATGCATTCCTCTCTAAAACACCTTTTCAACAATTTTACTCATGCTTCAATATGATTTATGAGTGAAAAGTCACGACATTTACATGTTGCAATTTCCACTCTTTTACTGCTACAAAAATATCTTTATTAATGTTTGGAAACTTTTATGGCCCAAATAAAAATTTTGGGTTGAAATATGTCTTCTACTCCTCAAGACCTTTCCAAAGACTATTCCTTTTCTCAAATATGAGCTCCAAGCTAAAAGTTATGGTCCGAAGAAGTTTAGGTTGTTTTACCCAAATTATCCCTGCATGCTACAAGTGTCTTATTTCTCTTCCTACACCTTTTCAGGTACCCATATCCCAATTTTGGATCCATCACTGGATTCTACGGATCATAATATTTCCACCGATTGCTCCTATTCCCCAAACATACTTCTGAGCAAGGAGTTATTCTCTTTGGAAGTAAATCTATGCCAAAATTGTACCCTTACTGTTTTGGTTGTAACTTTCACATATGAGCTCTGCTTTGTGAATAGTCTATCTCATTGGAAAGATCTCTTTGAGCCATTTTATTTTATATGCAAATATAAGTGTACCTTGGTACACTCTCATCTCATGGGTTTTGATTGGCTAAAAATGTCATTTAGGGCCTCAAAATTGCCCTGCAAGTTAATGACCTTCACAAACCACAAATTTTCCCATAAAATTGAATGTTTTACTACTGCAACAACCCTTTAAATCTAAGTCGTTGATCTCAATTCATGTGGAATATGAGCCGTCGATCTGTGCTCTATCAACCATTGACAATCAACATTTTTCCTTTATGTGTGTACACAATTTTTCCCAAACTATTGACCCGATCATTGGTCATCGACCCATCTCCCCAACAACCAATTTGCACACAAATCTAAACCAACCAACCCAACTATCGACCATTGGTGAATGAAAATCATCGCTAATTTGGTCGAGTCTTGACCATCGAGGCATCGTTGATTGATGATCCCTGATGACTATCAAACACACTTCCCAAATTTGACTGACTCGACCATCAACCGTCGACCACTTCTAGGATGACGTGGAAACTGGTGACATGGGATGATACATGGATCCTGACTTGGCATGAAACGTCATCACCCTCTTCCATCCATCGACCATCGATCGATTCTCTTGGAAGAACCATACACCTCGCTGAGTTCGATCGACACCCGACCATCGACCCATCAGGGATAAATGAGTTTTCTTGCTTGATTCAAAACACTTCGTCAAATCGGTCGATGCCTGACCATTGGCCCATCGGTCATCGATATTTTCCATTGGAAAAGGAAATAATTCCCTGGATTCGGCCGATGCCTGACCTTCGACCATCGACGGTCAAATATGTCTTCCAGCCAAACCAAACTCTTTGCCATTTCGGTCGACCTGACCATCAACCGTCAACGATTTCTCTTGGTGGACTTCAACACTTAAATTTTTTTCTACATTTCTCGTATTGATATGGACCGCCTATCTCCAAATCGAAATGATCTAAACCGTTGATTTTCCAAACTTCACCCAAATCTATAGACGAACCTCGATTGTCGATATGATTCATTTCAAAAACCCCCGAAATGAATCATGGCTGTTAATTTTCTCAACCTTCAAAATGGCCAAAACATTACAATTTTTTAAATTTATCATGATGAATCTCAACCGTCGATCTCGATATCAAACACGATCTCTGTTGTCAATTCACCAAACTGCCTGCAACTCTACAACAACCATTAAAAATCAAAATTTGACCATCCCAAGTCGAATTAGGCTCTGCAACTTTGCAGAATGGCTCCATTAAACCTCTTAAACAACTCTAAATCATTTAAACTTGAATTTACTCATGAATTTGGGAAATTTCACTCTAATTTCTCTGTTTTTCGCCAAACTCACACCCACAGAAGTTTGCAGCAAAGAATCACACCATTTTCTTCTGTGTCTTGGCCCATACAAGCCCAATGTTTGAACCATACGCTCTAATACCATAATGTAACGTCCCCTAGAAAAACTGAGGGACATTACAGTGCAAAATACTCATAAAAATGAAATTTTAGCATCTAATTAAATTCTTGTAGCTTTCAACTACGAATTACCACCAAATTTAGCTACTATCTATAACAATAAAATATATACATCTACCACATGATAAATACACACGTGAATGTAGTAAATAGTTCATTACAACATCATATAAATCATTCTCATTTATAGATATCATACACAACAATTTAACTCATAAATACAAAACAAAAAATAGATAAACACTATCTTTTTAAAACTGTTGTGCAACCAGCTACTTGGGATGAACGTTCCACCTAACCATAGATTGACTGTTCCAAATCTCAACAGCCAGTCACCCATGAGATGAGGCTAGTAATCCACAAAAGAGGGTGGTCTTTCATTGTCCACTCATAGCTCAAAAAACTCACAACCCACTGATATTCTCCTACAACTATCCCGATTTTCCACCAACTCTCTTCCTCTTGACCTGTCTAACCCAAGGAATGTACCCCTTCATTGATCTCTGTCCCTTAAGTGTTCCATTTATTTATCATGGTCTCTCTGGCACATGTAGCTAGGAATATATCTACTGGGAACTCAAGGGGACTTGCTGCCAGGAAAACTACCAACAAACACCAACAAACACTTATTGTTTTTAGTGCAACTTGTTCATGAGTCCACTCTTCAATATTGACAACCTGGATCTTCAGTATTCAACTCCAATTCGCTCCAAATATGCTCCAACATGGTATCAACCTCCATGGCTACACTAGCTTCAAACTCTCTTTATTTCCCTCCACCTACTCCTCATGTACCAAAACTTCTTTCATAAAATTGTTGTCCCAACCCATATGAATTACCTCCCTTTGTCTTGCTTTCTTGACTCACACACTTCCCCAAGATGATTATACTCAGCCCCCATGTTCCCTATAAATTTGGGATGTGACCACTCACACCCACACTCTTACATGTATTCAACGATTGGATTGGGGAACACTCAATAAAAAAATAGAAGGTTCATATACCAATAGAAAATTTAGAAAAGTAGGTTGAATTAATATACATGGGTAATTCCCCCTTGGACCCCTCTTGGCCATTCTCTTAGACCCTCCCATTTCTTGTGGATTAATTTATCCCCCATATTTGTTCATGTCCCCTTAGCAACTGACATCACATTTTATTATTAAAACATAGAAACACAATTCACATATTACATCACTTTGGTCATAGCCACACATTATATCTACATTAAGCATAAATTAAACTAGGGATTATAGTGGGGATGTTACAACTCTTCTATCTATCCCATGCTTCATTTAACTGCTACCTAATTTGAATCACTTATTTCTCCGTATCTTAAATCAATTATGGCCCTACTATCACTCAATCCTTTAACCTGTCCCAACTCAATGGTGTTGGCCTTCCATACAAAGCTTGATAAGGAGACATCCCAATTGAGTTGTGGTAACTGTTATTGTAAGCAAACTTGACCAAAGGTAAGTACCTCTCCCAATGGGTTTGGTTATCCATAACATACATCCTAAGCATGTCTTCTATCACTTGATTTACACTTTTTGTTTTCCCATCCATTTTAGGATGATGTGCTATGCTTAAGTTCAACCGAGTCCCCAATGTTGACTGCAAACTTGTCAAAAACCTAGATGTAAACCGAGGGTCTCTATCTGAGACAATCTTCTTGGGAAACCCCCGAAGACAAATAATTCATTTATAAGAGTTCACATTACATCAACGCCATCATAAGTTTCTATAACTAGAATGAAATGAGCACTTTTGGTTAGTTTATCAACTACAACCAAAATGACATTATACCTTTGTGATGTGAGGGGAAATACCATAACAAAATCCATGGAAATGAATTCCCATTTGGACATAGGAATGCCATGTGAATGTAAGAGTCCTGTCAAGTGGTGATAATCAGTCTTTACCTTAGATTGAAAGTTAAGGAATTTATTGACAAATTGCAGTGCATTTAACTTCATGTTTACATACATCTTATTCACACAAGGATTCAACACAATAAAGTGATCTATGGGATTCCTTGAGGATCATGCTTCAAATATCTCATTCCTTACTTGAAATCACAACAATCCATCCATTTGAAGGGCATACCCTTCGAAGTTAGGTTCTAACTGCCTCCCATTTTGAAGAGCTGATGTAACCTTTAAGTACCAACTATCTCTAAGAAGTTGTCCTAACACCCGCTCCCTCAAATTGACCTTTAATGCAACTAAGGAGAAGATTCCCGGTATTTTTCTTAGGAATCATCCACCATGTTCTCCTTTCCCTTGATTATGAAATTCCAAAATCATACTCACTCATAAATTCACTCCATTTCCTCTACCTAGAATTTAGATCCCTTTGTGTGAAGACATTCTTTGAGCTTTCGTGATTAGTTTTGAGAAAAAAGTTTCATCGGACAAGATAATTCCTCCAAATATTTAGAGCCAGCCTTATGGATCCCAACTCTAAATAATGCGTGGCATAAATCTCCTCATGATGTTTCAACTTCTGAGACATATACACTATCACTCCCCCCTCTTGCATTAACACAACACCAAAACCTTGCTTGGAGGCATCTATGCAGACTATGAAGTCTTTATCAGATACTCATAGGATCAGTGCATTGGTTACTAATCTATTAAGCTCGACGAATGCGACATCACATTCCTTGATACACTCACACTTGATTCCCTTGTTCTGCAAGGTAGTGACGGGTTTTACAATATTTAAGAACCTTCCAAAAACCTTCAATAATAATGGCTAGCCCCATGAAGCTTTGCAGCTCATGATCATTTTTCAGCATTGGCCAATCCATTATGGCCTTCACCTTTTTAGGGTCCACTGAAATTCCTGTTAGAATGTGAATCCCTAGACAATCACAAAGTCTGAGAGCACATTTGATATGAGTTGTAAATTGGAGTGTTGTCACGATCCATTGATGAGTTATCAATGAGATCTAGATCTAGATCTGGTCAATATATGTACTATAAATTCATATCATTATATATATACAATATGCATTAGAATGGCTTAAGGCATTTTCCGCCATTTCTTGTCTCGTTTTGTTTGTGCTCAATTCTTAACATGGTATCATAAAACCTTTGATATTAAGGTCCTAATGTCTCCATGGTAGTTTTCCATGGAAGGTGAGCTGAAGCGAATAATGTAGAGATAAGCATGCAACAAAAAGTAGCATCCAGATAAGCTACATCAAAAGGAACTTCAAGGAGGTATTTTTTAAGCAGAATCAATTAAAGATTTATTTTTGTTTATAAATCTATGAGATCTAGAATTTGCCTCCCTAGCATTCTATCACCAGCATCAGATCAATGTTGAGGATCTATGATCTGCAGTCCGTCCTTTTCATAATAGTCAATATTCACATCGATATGCACATCCATTATCTAGTGAAATTTGCTATTGTTGATAAAACTTTTCTCTGCTCTGTAAGTTTTTCTGGTTGAGCACTGGTTTTGCGTTCCCAATATGCACACAAGAAAATGCACCATTTGAACCATGGTTCTTCAAGGACCAAATCTTTGACAGCTTCATCTCCTTGCTGCCTTCGAATGAGATCTAAGGCCTTGAACTCCTTGCGCACTCTGGATCGAAGGGCGCACTTTTTTCTGCAATCGAATTCATTGTTTTGCTCCAGCCATTTGACATATTAGAGAGGCACGATCCAAGTCTACCATAAGTGGTTCACGTGTAGAGGAGACACACAGACCAAACTACAGATTTCTTTCTGCAGAAAACCATGATTTGGTCAGTTGCCAATTTACACTGAGATCTGAGGGCTTATGAATGAAAGAAAAGTTACGATTCTAATTTGCTGAGACTGTCAACCACGTTTTTTTATGAATTCATGCACCTAAGGGACGAAAGGCTGAGTTGCAGAGGTGCATTTCTGTGAATAATTTGCAGAGAGATGCCTATAACGATTCAAGCATCAATGGGTACATAGGTTTGAATGCCAAAGTAGATTGGATGCCATTGTTGCATCAATGGGTACATTGGATGCCAAAGTAAACACAGGTTTGAATGGGTACATAAAAACAATAAAACAAATTCACAACCTTTATCTTTTATAAGTCTCAATTCATGGATTTAATGTCATGGCACATAGTATTAAGTAATATTTTATTACTTTTGTATGAAAAGTAATAAAATCAAAGTATTAAAACCAAAATGATTTTCTTTTTATGGATGTAAAATTGTTTTATGCCATTTAAAAGAAAGTGGGAGGTATAAGGGTGAATGTTAACATGTATTAAGTTTTGTTTGAAGGTTGAACACATCACCTTTCAAGAACATAGGTGTTTGTCACAAACATTGTACCATGTTACATGGTGTGGGGGGACATGAAGACAATTGAAGAGCTATTGGACAAGCTATATAACAATTGTATTTGAGAGAGCATTTTAGTGATTGAATGAAAATATGTCATAAGAAAAATAACATTTTTTTGCTCCATGTTCTAGATCCGGCCGGAAATTGAATAAGGGGGTCTAAGGGCACTTGTCTTTGTGTATGACGGTGGATAATTTTGTTTTGGATACTCTATTTTGTGCTCATGTGTCTAGTTTTACACTCTATTTCTTACAAGTATGGAGTAACAAGGTGTTAAAATGAAATTGATCATTCATGACATATACTCCCATGTAATAAGAAGAAAAAAGTTGGTTGGAGCATTACCACAATATTAGAGGCAACAGTATTTTGAAGACTTGAATTGATCATGGAATTGTAAAAGTTGAAGGATTGAATTTTAGCAGTGAATTGTACAAAGGAAAAAGTTGCACAACCCTTTTCAAATCAATAAAGTGAATGTCATCATCAAGACCTACCTAAAATTTGAATAAGGAGGTAAAGTCAAATCATTGTAATCACACTTTAGGTGTAATGTCCCCAATGGGAATATGCTAGGAAAATAATGGTTTATTGTCAATTATGTATTTCTGGTTGTGCACTTTCATCAAATACTTGCGTTACATGTGTCGTTAGACTGATTGAGTACTTTTCACAAACAATTTTCTAGTATACCCATAATGAATATTTTATCAAACATGTTGCACACAATTGAATACACCAAAATAGAAGAGATGATCCTGCCATTTTATTATGAATGGAATCTTCAAAAAGCACAACAATACAAATCTCCACTAGTTGTAATAACAATTGCACCAAATACTACCCACACAGATCTCTATTGGATGCTATGGAAACTACACAACACACACAAAAGGAAAACAAACCTAGAATGTCTCTACGATCCTCCTGAATCTATTGCAGAACATACACTCCTGTAACCCACGTCGTTCTACTCTAATCGGCCACTGCAAACCCTCAATCGCAGAGGTCCATGCAGGACACAGTCGATCATCTAGCGGGGCCTCGTGGGACACAGTTGGTCATCTAGCGGGGCCTTGTGGGACACCCTTTACTCAACCTGCAAGGATGCCTTCAACCTGGTTCTCCAAAACCCTTCGGAAACCTGCAAATGTCTAAGCTCAACCTTGTCCATAAAACTTTGTAAACCCCTTGCGCACTTCAGCATCCCTCCAACAATAAGCCAAACTCCCAAGTGAAGCTCCAGTGGAAATCCTGAATGGATTCCCCTCTTGTCTAGGCTCCAATGGAAATCCTAGATGGATTCCCCTCTTGTCTAGCTAGGGTGAATATTTCACCACAAAAACTAAACTTGTAGTGGAAGGTTTTTTCCCAAAACCCCAATGAAAATGTTGGCTACAAGATAACTCCAATAAGATATCAAATCATAATCCAAAGTGAGGCTCTACCCCTCCTTTTATCCTTTCTCCATACCTTCTAGAATTTTCCCCTTTTTGACCAAATCAAATGTAACTTCTAGAATTTTCCCCTTTTTTACTAAGTCAAATATAACCCTTATTTTCCCTCCAATTTTTACTTTAAGATTAAAAGTCACTTTAATGATGGTTAAGTAACTTATTAATCTGAAGTTACTTTATTTCCCTAATGTCACTTTAAAAACATAACATCTCCTAACTAAGTGACATTAAATGAATCCCTTTTTACTCCTTTTTCTCCACTATCAAGCCATATAAGTCCTTTCTACTACAAAACAGGGAAACCCAATAATGGGGACATGACATTAGGGTGCATGATCGGTAGTACTCGACACCCTAAATGACATCAAATCAAATGAGTGAGTACAAGCAAGCGTGACAAGTGAGAAAGATAATGATAAGAAATTGGAAAGGGAGTAAAGTGTTTACAAAATGCCTCTCGGGAAATCAAGGAATTGCAAGAGGACAACTGTGAATTGCAAAATCAAGTTAAAAATATTTAGTGGACATTCAGTCAAAAACAAAAACTAATTGAGCACATGGTTGATGCAATACATTCAACAAATGGTCTTCAAGATGAAATAGAAATGAAGGATCAATTGATGGATGAAATTCAAATAAAATTAAGAGAGAATCATAATCGCATTGATGACATGATTGATGCAACATCTACAACAAATCAAAAGGTCGACGCAAGTTGTGATACAAAAGATCTAATAGAGAATATTGATGCAACATGTGCTACATAAGAGTTCATCCAAATTATTGATGCATCATGTGATATGAATGAAATCATGCAAAGAGTTGACACATCTTGTGACACACAAGACATAATGTGTATTGTTGATGCTAGTTGTGATAAAAAAGACTTGATGGCTCATACAAAAGACATAGAATATGTAGAGTCTTCCATGCAATTGATGGAGGAGATATTTGTCAAAGATGAGTCCCAAGAAAATCACAAAGTCTGAGGCCACATTGATATGAGTTGTAAACCATTGATGAGTTGTCAGTGAGATCTAGATCTATATCTAGTCAATCTATGTACAATAAATTCATATAATGAGATAAATACAATATGCATCATAATGGCTTAAGGCCTTTTCCACCATTTCTTGTCTCATCTTTCTTGTGCTCAATTCTTAACAATTCCTTCCCCTAAAATAATATGACCAATATAGTGAATCTCTTTCTGAAAGAAATAAGATTTATACAACTTGTCATACAATTTATATTCTCTTAAGCATGACAACATTAACCACAAGTGCACCTCATGTTCCCTTTCATTTATGGAATAGATGAGAATATCATCTAGAAAGACATGCACAAATTAGTCTAAGTACTTTCAGAATACACTATTCATAAGGCTTATGAATACAATTGGTGTATTGGTCAAACTGAATGGCACCACTATGAACTCATAGTGCCGAAACCAAGTCCATAAGGTAGTCTTAGGAATGTCACCTTCTTTAATCCTTAATTAGTGATAACTTGATCGCAAATCGATTTTTGAGGAAATTGTCACCCCTTTCATCTAATCAAAGAGATCATCTATTCAATGTATCACGAACCTATTATTCATTGTGGATATATTCAAATCTTTATAATCTATGAACAATTGCAAGCAACCGTCCTTCTATTTGAAAAATATTATTGGTGCACACCATGGAAAATCATTGGGCCTAATAATCCCTAAGTCCAATAGTTCCTTAAAATGTATCTACAACTCACAAATTTATGGAGCCATCATCATGTAAGCTGTCTTGGAAATTGGATTCGCACTGAGTTTTAAATCAATAATGAAATCAAGTTCTCTTTCAAGAGGTAACCCTGGGAAATCTTTGGGAAAAAAATCCTTGAATTTTGATAAAATCGAGTACTAGTCTAAAGAGGGTCCCTTTCCATCACTTACCACCTCTACTGCATACAACCTACATCCTTTCCTCATGCAATGTTTAACTTTTGTTATTGAGATGAAACATAAGGTCACCTTCCTCTTAATATTGTGGATCTCAATTGACCTTCCCTCATCATCTAAAAAAGACACCCTTTTCTTGAAATAGTCTAAGAAAGCTTAATGAGATTCTAGCCAATCCATACTAATAATTATATCATACGTCCCTAGGGAAGTGACGTACACTTTTAACTTAGTAGCACACACCCATAGATCTAAAAAACACTTCTCAACACTAGGTCCTAATGCTTGATTTACCCTAGAATCTATCTCGACCAATTTAAAATTGTTGTGCTCATAAGTTACCAATCCACATTTATCTAATGCATATGGTGAAATGAAACTATCTACTACACTAGGATCAAACAAGATTTTAATTTTAACATTATTTATTTTACCTAATGAGTCCACCATAGTGGATTGATGTTTGGCCTGATGGTTTCTAACCACCACATATATTTGGTGGTTATTGCCTGACTTCCCCATTAGGGTCTTTCCTTCTCTTTGCATGGTGCTAGATTGTGACTCTGGGTAGTAATGCTGGTAATGAAGCCCCCTGCATCACCAACAAGAAATGTGGGACGAAATCTGCATGTTGTTCCATGGAGACCTATGAAATGAGTTCCTTCCTCTAGAACCCCTGCCCCTACTAAAATTTCCTCGTGAATGCCTTAAACTTGCATGAGCCCCTGATGATGCCTAAGATGTTGCACTCACTTCCATTGAAACACCTAGTACAACAACTCTTGGTGCAACTCTATTTCCATAAGAGGTGGCTTAGAATTTCCTCCCTTGGAGAAGGTCCGAGGGACCTTACCCAAAAATCCTGACTTTTGTGGGATGATATATATTATGCTTCTTCTGTAATCCCCTTTGGTATCAAAAAATTCTCATGTATAATGAACATTTTCAACTGCTTCAACAACTAAATCCAGTTTCCACATTTTCACAAGGGCCCTAATCTTATGACTCAACCTGCACATAAAACAATCTACTTGATATTGATCAGTGTCCATGTATGAGACATACTTTACTAGTTCCATGAATCTTATCTCATATTCCTCCACTATTCGACTACTTGCACCAATATATGAAAGGATCCTACTATTTCTCTTCATAAAATGTATAAATGTACTTTCTACGAAGCCTTCCTTCAAATAATTCCCATGAGATGATGTTTGAAGTGAGTTGAAACTGTCTTTCAAGGTTTCTCTACCAATTAAATGCATTGTATTGAAGTTGGAAGATGGATATTTTGGCCTTTGAAATGGAGATATACTCTCTTAGTGAAAATCACCTCATCATTCCCTCCAACCATGCCTTGACACATTCCCTTGCAAGACTCCCAAAAGACTCCACGAGTTTGATTTTCTGAAGTTCCTGAGCAATTTCCTCTAGAGGAGGTCCTCGCTCTATGTTCCTCGACCCTTCTAGATTACCTTCTCTCGATGGAAGGGGATTCACTTCCATACCCACTATTGGGTGTCCTTTTAGTGTCTTATTTATATCCTATATAGAGCACATGATGAGAGATAGATCAAGTGATGGTTGTGGTAGCGATGACATTGATGCCCCTTGTGGGAGATTCCCCAGCCTTGGTTTCCACACGTCCTAACCATATTGATTTTCTGATTTTTTGAATATGCATCAGAATGCAAGTTTCATTAGTAAGGGTTTCAGTCACGTTGCTAAGTTTTATCTATACATGCATGTGGGCGCGCACGCTCGCGCACGCACGCACACACACCCGTATGCATAGTTGTAAGTTTCTTTGACATTTGCTCATAATGAGAATATCACTTAAGGAAATGTGGCTATAGGCCAAGGGGGTCAATACATATCAATATATCAATTATTTTCTCTAGGTACCCTATTGTCTCCTTCACTTTTCCAGTTTTGTATTAGGAACCTTTGGTGCATGTACTCACCATTTGTGATGTGGCTTTGTTTCAGCTTGGTTTTCTCCATGAGGTTTTTCTTGGCCTCGATTCGACGATGGTAAGGGTTGGCTCATGGTCTCATGTGATTGATGGTCAGGTCCTATTCTTTTTAATCAAATATAATATACATATTCGTTGTACCTTAAGCCCCCCTTTTTAATTAATTAATTGTTATTATTCCTATTCCTATTCCTATTATT
>ML818931.1:4063-14371 GCA_009831015.1 Picea engelmannii | reverse complement strand
ACGAGAAACCCTCGATTACTTCCCCACATTTCGTGGATGGTAAACGAGGTAAACCGTTCGACCTGATTATGAGCCTAACCCAGTGGGGACATCAAGTGAGGCCCTAAAGAGGCTCCTGACCAGGGATTCAACCCCAGAAATACACACACACACATTTATAT
Organism: Picea engelmannii; assembly: GCA_009831015.1. NCBI lineage: Eukaryota > Viridiplantae > Streptophyta > Pinopsida > Pinales > Pinaceae > Picea > Picea engelmannii. The sequence goes on along the minus strand of ML818931.1, from coordinate 14,210 downwards.
AAACCCAATTTTATATTTAATAATAATAAATTATTTAATTAAAAAAATGAAACACTTATATTTGAACACAAACATGGGGCCTTTCATGAGCCCCACATGCCTCCTACCCCTTTACTCGGCGATAATATTTTTTTAAATGAATACAATAGAAAAAAACCCTTGGTTCCATTTTTTCTTCTTCATTTGTGTGGGTTTATTCTGCATATGGTCATGACAACCAGAGGTGTGAGGAATGCAACCCATGGACACCCCCCCCACTCATCTCTCCCTCTCGTATCCTGCATCTGGTTTCATGAGCGCGAGCAACTTACAATGTGTTGGTGGTTATGTAGTTTGAGGGGCTTGGGATTGGTTTCTTGTGTGGTTATGGTGTTCATGGGAGGATCCATATTCTACTTTACAATATGAAAAGATGAAGGGTGTGACTACATGGTCGAACCTCCCTCTTTCTAATTCATATCACCATTTGCGCAAATGGATGTTGGAAAGCCCTGAATTCATTTTGTTTCTTGCATGTGCAACTTGGGTTCTTCAATGTGGGGCTTGGTTGGTACGTGGTTGGTACATGGATCATTGGTAAAATGTGATTGGATGATGCATCCTAGTTAGAGAGGTGCCTCCTAGAAGGATTTGGGTTGTGCAAAGACTTTATCTTTAGAATTAGTTGGTGTGCAAGGTTGGGCTTGTGGCACAACCTAGTTGGAGGGGCGTGACCCATGGCTACTTGGCGAGCCTCTTTCGAGCACGTAGCCATGACAACCATTCCTAGCCCTTTTAGGGCTCAACTATGGACACCATGGCCCACAACCCCAAAGGCTAGAACAACCATGTGCCAAGATTCAAACAAACTTTTTGTTGTTGTTGTTTTATATATTATATTAGTTTAGTTTAGTTTTTTTTGTTTATTTATATATTTATAAATTTTAGTTTAGTTTTGTCATTTTTGGTGTTATATATATATATATCCCCACCTTTTTGGAAAGAACCTTACCTATTTGTTTAAGTATGTATGGTAGTGGATTTGGCAATCACTTTGTATTTGAAGGAAGAAACTTGGGTTTTATCCCCTTGGATATGGGTGTTTAACACACACACACACACACACATATATATCCCCACACCTTTTTGGAAAGAACCTTACCTATTTGTTTAAGTATGTATTGTAATGGAGTTGGCAATTACTTTGTGTTTGAAGGAATAAACTTGGGTTCTATCTCCTTGGATATGGGTCTTTAACACACACACATATGATCTTTTTTTAAATATATAGATGTAAAGATAAGAAAATACTATAAAAACCATAGAGTTTTTGTTTGTCTTTAAATTTAAATATATATCTTTAATAACTTTTTTTTTGTTCTCTGTAACTCTTATTTTTTGTTTATCTTTTCTTTTGTAGGTAATAGGGATTTTCTTCATGACAATTAAGGTCATACTACTTGTCACATGGTTTTGTTCTAGGTATCTATATAATGAATGAAGGCTTTCAACACCCCAAGCCATAGAAGCTACAAGGATCTGGTTCAAACTCATATAAGTTTGTTGACCTTTATTTTTTAGCTTAAGAATGAAACTTAGTTCCCTTTTTGTATTATGTACTTGCTTCTAAATATATATATCTTTAATAACTTTTTTTTTGTTCTCTCTAACTCTTATTTTTTGTTTATCTTTTCTTTTGCAGGTAATAGGGATTTTCTTCATCACAATTACGGTCAGGCTACTTGTCACATGGTTTTGTTGTAGGGATCTATATAATGAATGAAGGCTTTCAACACCCCAAGCCATATAAGCTACAAGGATCTAGTTCAAACTCATAAGCTTGTTGACCTTTATTTTTTAGCTTAAGAATGAAACTTAGTTCCCTTTTTGTATTATGTACTTGCTTCTAAATTTCATGCGACTAGGTAACTTGCCTTCAGAATAAAGTGTTTTATTTCCAACATTGTGTAGATTTAAATTCATGTTTTGAATTTCTTTATTTCCGTAGAGAAACTAAGAGTTTTAAGCCTGTAATGATAACACTTTAGAGCATGACCATGGCCCTTAAGGCTCCAATTCTCTAACTAGAGATCTAATACCATGTGTAACAACCTTTTGAGCATTGAGGTGTTATTAAGTGAACAACTCACCTATGAACTAAATTTTGTTTAGTTCATTTAGATTTATATATATACAGATCAATATCCTATAATTTTTTTTCTAAATTATTCTAATTTCTTCTTGACAACATAAATCAATCCAAAATTTCATCTACAACTCATTCAATTGAAGGATAAATTCAACAATTAAACTGAAACAACTTAATTAATATAAACAACTAAGAATTAGTAAAACACCTGGAACATTGTTTGATCTAGCAGTCCAACCATGCAATGGTTATGAACTAGTCCATCTCCTTATCTCCGTAGCAACTTACTAGTTTGGTCAAATATTGTCTAAAATGGGATTATTCCTCCTAGATAACTAGTGTCTTATCCAAATGCTAGTTCTAAGAAACCTAGGTTTCGTAGCCCTTCATGCTCGTATCTGTAACAACCACAACGCAACCAAAAATAGTCACTCTCTAGAATCCACTCAAATTTTTCCAAGCTCAAGGTTCTCAAATACTTGTTCAAACTATGTTCTCTATGTTAATTCTTCACTTTGTTCATTTCTTCCAAAAACATCCAACCCCTTCCACTCTCCCGAAGTTCCCCTTTTATGCCTCCTTTTCCCCACCACCTTCCTAGCCTCTCAAGAAGGGTCCTGGGAAGGTCCAATTATAATAAAATATCCCCCCCCACCTACCCACATTAATATGCTTAACATGATATCAATTAAATTAAATTAAATTAGATTTTGGGTAGGTTACAAAATCTGAAGTCCTACAAAATGAAATTATATTCTAACTAAAATGAAATTTCCTCTTTACATAAAATATAACCAAATTTCTGATATGAAATGTAATTACTCCAATGAAGGTTAAATTACAAGCATAACATTTTACCTTTAATTACACAATCATGCATCAATAATTAATAATATTATTTTAATATCTATGATATACAAATTGATATTGGTGCATGTGCAAGGTATGTATATGTAGCTAGAACATACATAGATTGTATGTTTACTAAAGATAGCAATCATCACCTCTAATGCATACTTCCTATATGCTTTCATCCAAGCATGCAAGACAATAATATTATAATCCTTTAAACACAACATCCAACAATCTTACTAACTAAGTCATAATAATCCAACATGAACTGAACATTACACCAAGATCATCATAAATAAATTATGTAAGCATTTAAAACACAAAAAGAACTAAGTAAGAAACTGAGATGGTATTTCTAATTCCCAACAACATTCTTTACTACTCCGAATCACCCTTCCTCCCTAACCTACTTCCATATTACACATCCTATCCTTTCCTCTCCTGGAATATGTTGGAGCATCAACTAATTTGACCTAACCTTAGATAGAACCTGTAAGAAAAAGTGTCAACTATATTGACCAGATTCCCCAGCAAGCAATTGGTAGTCACCATCACATGTCTAGGGGAGTGTGGCTTAACACAACCCTCCAAGGACTCCATGTTTCAGAGCATAAATAGTGGGAAATACCTCCACCCCTCCTGATAGAACTAGGGTCAACACAATATTAGTACCATACTAAGATGATGTTGTGGTTGTTAGATTTACATCATTGAATGACTAGTTTGGGAAACTGTGCTTCCTCTAAAACCTGCACTTTCCCACATATCATAGAAATTTATTGAACTAATATGTAAATGAAAAATTAATGCTTCATAGCATGAATTTCTCTTTTTATCTCCACGATATCTATGCCACTTTAGTATCACAATTATCTATCTATCATGTAGCCCATTTTACCTATAGGTTAGTTTACCAAAACACAAGATCATGTGTAACCATATAGCTATATATATGTGATTGTCATGTTACTCTTCGACAAATAATGTAAACAATCTAGTTTTTTTACCATATGCATAGTACCTATTGATCCATTTCAACATATACTTTAAATTGGTATCCACGTACCACAGTCTTTCATTTAAATTTGCATGTTGAAAATAAATTACACAAAAACCATCACTAATAACATAAACAATAAACTTCCCCCGGATGGGATGATATCCATATAATATGTGCATTGATTTTTCAAGTGGAGGTCGAGGCACTTGGCAGCTTGAGCCTCAAAACATACATGGGGTATTTTGTCTGTATCCACCAAATGATTTGGGCACTAATCACACAAGGTACTTGCAGCAGAATGATTTCCATCAAGGGTCGAAATACAACATTGTTGATTCCATCTACCATTACTCCTGGTCCTTCCAAGTTATGTGTCCATTAACAATTCTCTTCTTGTCATGCAAGGAGGAAATGACAATTGAATGGTTCACTGCTTATCAAGGCAAGGAAGCTCCCTCTCAAACTTGGCATTGCTTATTTAATGATATACTTTGGAATAATAGTTAGGTGGCTTCATTCTAGGTGACAACATTCTCTTTTGGATCCGTTATGTCGTGCCAATGAGAAAGATCCAAATGGGGCAAGGGATATCATAATCCTCTCGACTAAAGTACCACGAGTTCTAAGATAGAACGGTTTGATAGGAGAGGTAAATCTTTGGGTTTTTCTCCTAGTTCATTTTCGGGTTCGCCCTCTCCCCCCAGTAGCCTGTATACTAGTTACCACTCTGGAAGGTTCAGAGAGACATGATTCTAGATACCACTCATCCGACTCTCTCCACTCCTCTTCCAACGTGAACATTCAACAAGTATCCAATGCCTTAGGTATCCTACAATAATTTATTTTTGAAGTCCACAGTGAGGTTGCAGACCTCAAGTACATAATTGAAATTTTGGATCATCGTGTTTCCATGCTCGTGGAAATGCATGACAATCCAGGCCCACAATAGCTGACGAACGACCTGTTAGCTTAGAATGGAAATCATTTGCAAATTCCCATTCTCCTACCTTCAAGTCATCAGGGAGATTCCTCGAACGAAGGCATGGTTTAAGTTTTTCTTCAATTATACTTTCCACCTATGCTACTGGTTTAGTCATTTTTGGCCCTGTGACGCAATCAAAACTTAACACTGAGCTAGTGCTAAGTTGGTTTCCATTTTTGGCAACTCAGGCCCCAATAATAACTTGTATGCTTGATATTATTTTCCATAGCAAGTAATTTTTAGAAGCTTGCTTGCAAAGAAAGAAACATAAACAATAAAATATACATGACTTATGCATATAGGTAAGGGGTGTCAAGCACGGGGGGACCATCATTGATCCAAGAGAAAAAAATAAATTAACCTACATGTGGGGACTAAGAACCTCTCCCAACAATCAAGCTAAGACATATTCCTTATTACAAGGTTAGAGTATGGATTTAGACTCTCAAATTCAATCTCTAGCAATGGTGGGATACTTTAGCACAATCATAAAGTCGATACCCATGAAATCACCTCCAATTGATTACAATTTTGCATCCATATTAGCTCATGCTCAAAATGAGGTTAACATTTTCCAAAGGATCTCCTTCTTCCAAGTCTCGAGGGAAAAAAAATCAATAGGGATATTCTCTTGCAAATGGAGCCACTTCTCTAAAATTTAGGGAGTTAAGGATTAATGGTTCCAAAAATCACCAAGTCATACCATAATCAAACTATTATGAATCCAATAGCAAGTATTGTTGCTTTAACAATACACATGCCAATCATGCACTAGTTTCATTTCCAATGCGAGGCAATTAACTTGAAGAGACTAGAGCTTCCCCCTTACATTCTTAAGTCATGGCGAAGGCGGGATTTAAACCACCAAACAAAATTTTACCATAGGCAAGGTGGGATTATGGGGAATTGTCGAGCAAGGCATCACAACAGATGCACATAAATATGTTTCATCTTTTTGGCCACTTCCTAGTAAGAATCATTGTTGTCTAAAGGATAGTAATGATCATTCCTGGTTTGGTTAATCCAAGGTTTGAAGGAGATTTAGATGGGTTATTTTTTCTGAGTTTTGTCTATGTAGGCGAATTTTTACCCTTTTAAGTTTTTCTTGAAATGGATCTCTACTTCCCTGGCCTGGATTATTATAGTTTGATTAAGTAGTCACACTTAAATTGTGTGGACAGTCTCTTTGTTTGTTTTTATTTTCAGTCACCTCAAAATTCCATGACAATGAATATCAATCCATTTCTCAATATGCATCTATTATGAGCACACTGGTTTAGTAGAAACAACAAATTTCCACCCTTAAAGTTTAATACAACCATTAAGGAATATGGTAGTCAACTTGTGCAAAGATGCACATGCATCCAACCAATGAATGATAATGAACTCAAGACAAGGGGAGTTAAAGGAAGATGATATTATGCACCAATTGATCGAGGACATGTATATGGGGAACCAAGAATCTATCCCAACCAACATAGGCCTAGGGGAGGCTACCATCCGCCACATTTTCCATTAAATTCATGTTTTTTAAATTTATTAGAATCCTAGGCATTTACTTTAGAATATATAGTTCCAACAAGTACTGGGAAATTTTGTCAATTGATATATGCAAGTTTTGTATTTTGTACAAAAGGAACAATTGCTCTCAAGATTAAAACTTTTGGACCAACAATATGATGTAATTGTGTTGTCTAGCATAGCTACAACTTTTTGATAATACAAATTCCCTAGTTTTAGTTGAAAAAAATATTTTTTGTATAGGTAGGTCCACATGTCCACATGATATAGGTGCATCGTTTTAACATAGTTCAACATATAATAAGCAAATAAATATAAAATAGGTCATAATGCACGTAACCCACCCACTGCGGCATAATGAATTTTTTTCATCTTTTTCTTCGAGGAACAGAATCCTCGAGACTTCTATGGGGCCTAGAGCAGACCCTCTCTTTCCTTATCCTCCTCCAAACGACCACAAGCTGGCCTTAGCGCAAGCACCTTATGCAACTCGCGAGTCGGGAATCCAGACTCTCGACTCCTCTTTATCCAAATGCCGATACCCGAGATGCGATATGGGTATGGATCCTTCCTCACTAGCGCCTGCTAAATGTAACCGTAGGCTAGGCCAAACACTAGCACCACTCGTAACTTCGCTAGTTGAGATGTTGAGCCTTCGTGCTCCTCCTTTGCGAAATCCTGAGACGTGAGAGGTCAAAGTTACGTGGGCTCTGCCAAAGCGACGTGCACACACCACTTGTCTCCTCCACTGTACTATGCTCATAAGGTGTGCCGCTTTCGCCCGTCACACATGACCTCGGCTCTTGGCATTTCACGGCCTTAGCGATCAAGGTGCGTCTTCTTCATCCTGCGAAACCCCGAGCCACGATAATTCAACAGTGGGTTGACTCTTTTCTAGTGTGACATGTGTCCGCCACCGGTTACCCGCTTCCTAGGCTAAACACTAGTACTACTCGCATCTCGCAACTTCGCGAGTTGGAGTGTTGAGCCCTCATACTCCTCCTTCGCGAGTTCCCGAGATACGATAAGTCAACAATGGGTTGACTCCTTCCCAGGCGACATGTGTCCATCACCCATCACCTGTTCCCACTTTTCTCTGAGCGCTTGTCATTACGCCACCTGTCAACCATGTGATCCCCACTTATGGATGGGTTAAGTGTTTACATGATCCCTCGGCGCTCGGCACTTCGCGACTTATATAATAGAAAAGAAACTCTCTCAAGTTCTAAACCCCCGATAGGTGATACCCACGAAGGTTTTGATCCAACGGTCCTCCCGTGCCTTGGATCCAACGGTCACGATCACGTCGCGATCTCGCGAATCGTGAGTTCATGCGGTCCTACCCTTGACCACTCCCAATCGCGAGTCAGTGAAATGATACTCTCCTACCTATACAAAGGCTAAGATCGACGATCAATAGGGCTCTGTCAGATCCTTGGATCTACGGTCCCAATTCCTTCACTACTTGTGAAGGCTAAAAGGGGTCGAGGCATTAACACCTACGTTCCTTCCTCCAATCTAACGGTCATGACAGACCTCAGATCCCCTGAAAGGATCTCGTCCGTTCATCTAACAAACGAAAGGGTACTCTCCTTCGATATTTGAAACTCGTTATCCTTCTTGAGCTTCGTCAGCTATGAAAGACTTGAGAGCTTTGCGTTCTGTCTCCTGGACTTGACTCTTAGAAGAGTCTTCGGTACAACTATTCATCAAGGGGTTCTGGGGTTCTATTTGATCACAGAGGGCCTATGCATATCGACACTACCTCTCATGAGCATAACAAACTCCGTCCTCCAAGGGAATCAGAATGACTAGGTGAGTAAGCCATCGTACATGCGGCTACACCTAAGGTCGACGAGCTCACAGTTCATGGCTCTAGCTTAATACGCTATAGAACTCCAGAATTTATGAGAACAAGTCATATCCGACCCATATAATTCCTTACTTGCCTAATTATACAACCAAGCAGAAATAGAAGGGATACAGTATATACATTAATCATTCATTCACATTCCTGAAAGCATGCATAGTATAACCAATTCATACACAGTCACAACTAAGTTACACAGGGTAGGAAATCACTTATCTATTACAGGTTGCCACCAACCAACTAACTATGGGTGTTCTTCCTTCCACCCGACCATAGGCTCAGAGGCATTCATTCTTAGCACTCTGGCCACTTTCGTGCCAAGCCATGACATCACCAGGGAATTCTCACAGTTCTCGAGGGTTCTCTCTCTGTTTCAGCTTCTGTTCGAGTACTGTTTTTTGCAACTCGGAGCTTTCTCACTCGGTTGGGGCCTTGACGAGGTTTGTCAGATGCTCTTCGGCATCAAGCTCACGGCCTTCTGTTCGTGATTCGTTGGAGAGATTCACACCTCTCCGTTCTGTGTGTCCCTCTTACTTGGGAAGGATTTTTTTTTTCTGACCTATCATGTTCCTTCTGTCAGAAGGAAGCTTAGGTCTGCATGTCCCTGTGGTACTTCAGACTAATAGCCCGTATTTCCATTCATGGGGGTGGTTGGTGATTCAACCACCGATCCTTTCTTCATTGACTGATTTTCTTTCCTCAGGATTCGAAGGAGGCTTGTCATCCTTATCAAGGGAGATTTGGGGTTATTTGATACATGAACCCTCTCTTATAGTTTTCACATTCTTCCTCTGGTGATATCATGGCCAGTAATTTCAAGGCTTCACCCCCACAGTCATTTATTGGCAACTCAAACAATAATACATTTCCATTTTCCTCATGCATTAGCATGGTAATTCCTACTTTATGATTAATTACAAATTGGGGGAAATAGGGTGTTACAATTCCCTCCCCCTTAAAGGAACATTGTCCTCGGTGTTCTTTCTCAAAAACACATGTCATGCCTTTCTCATTCAACCACTTCAGAAGTCTTGACCTTCATCCTCGGTCAAGTCCTTTTTCGGGATCTGAGTCTTCATCATCTGCCTTCAATAATTCTTGGACACAAGCATATTAACCATAATTTTGTGCGAAAACATCTTACTATTGTTCAAAATTAAAAAAGGAAAAATTTCATATTCTAGCACAGTACTTATCTGTGCAGTTTGTGGATCTATATCCACATGGTAGTTTTGTTATCCATGCTCATCGCTTTCCTTGACGTACCCATTGGGTGCATGATTCCAATTCAATAGTTCACAAGAGCTATCATGATTTCATTTTCCTTTCCAAGGTTTTTCCGCACGGGAAACTACCCACTGTGTGCATGATCCCAATAGTTTACAAGAATTAATAAGAGCTCCTCTTCATTGCGGTGTAATGTCCCCACTTTGGGACATCATCACAGGGCAGAGATTTATGATGACCAGAGTAGCCAGATGGATGCTAGAGCGAGTACAGGGGTATTTGAGAGGCATTGTGGGGTCCATCTTGCATTGATGATCATATTCCATCATTATGAGCCATTCCGCATAGGTTGGCTTTGGTTTCGTTGCATTCTGACGATTTCCATGATTTTGACTATTTTGAGTTATAAGTCAATGGAATTCATTGAAGAGGTCATTTTGGGCACATTACTTGGAGGAACCTCTCAGTGTAATATCTCATTGGAATCGGGAGGAGCAGCACTACAGGATGGGATGGCTAGAAGCGACTTTCAGTGGCCAGGGAAGCCACAAGGAGAGATAAGGAGAT
>ML818930.1:69251-80002 GCA_009831015.1 Picea engelmannii | reverse complement strand
AGTTTTGGTTCCTAGGAAAACCAAGTGCGAGACCTCCTGTCGTTGCATAACCCAAAATCTCGATGGAGGAAACCCCGAAACAATGAAGCACGTTTAGAGTTGGCGTTTTCAGAGTTTCGGCTCCCGGGAAGCCCAGATGTGAGACCTCTTGTCATCGCATCCCCCAAAATTCTGGTATGTGAAATCCCAAAGGGTAGAGTGCCCAGACTTAACCTGGGTCACTGTTAATCATGTTAAGTGGTTATATCCATTTCGTATTTCGGCCCTTCGAAAGACAAGAGAGAAATCAGAATACATGCACCGCGATTTTCCGAATCGAGAAAGCCGACGAGCACCCCCCGATAAGGCATGTGGTCATAGCCGCCGATCATATGAGTGCGGATAAGGAATCATAGGGTCTGTATCAGGCCCCATAGAGATTTGGGAAATTTTGTTCCTCAGTGAAAAGAAGGAAAGAAAAGCCAAAAATTTTCTAGCCCCGTGGTGGGTGTGTTATCGATACCATGTTAAAAAAATCAAGTATGGTGAGCTATGAAAAGGAGACCATCATCACTATGTGAAGAGTTTCCCAAGGACAACTTCGTTCCTTATAATATGTCAAAGAAGGATGAAATCATTATATTTTAAGTAAAAAAAATGGATTGACATTATTATTTAAGAAGAACTACTACTATTTACATCAAGAATAAAGCATAACCTGTGATGAAGAATAACAAACACTACCATCACTATTTTAAAAGTAATATCTATTGTGCACTTCATAAAGAAGAATATTTGCACCACCATGAAACTTGAGTAAATCATAAAGAAGAATATTTTCACCACCATGAAACTTGAGTAGACACTTTTCATGTACTAAATTTATAAACAAGGTAAAACTTTAAGTAGTAGCATATACCATGGAGAAAGAGATGGAGTAGTATACTTCAAGGGTATATTTTTTAACTTTATATCTCTAAGTAGTACACAGAGCATATTTTTGTGATTAGATCAAAGTCAAAACAAGGAAAATTTAGTGTTTGTAAGGTATTAAACTACCTTAATGTTGGTATAGTCAATGAAGTATACACTTTAGGTAGATTTTCACTGCACCTGCTTCCAACACATACTTTTGAGATAGGAACTACCCAAGATTAAGTTGGGGGAGCGAGCATCAAATCAAAACTAGAGAAAAACAATTGTTCTTATAATGCATTAGTTAGTATCAACCACCCCATTAAAAATGGAACTTATACATAAGTCCAACCTCTAGAAAGATAGTAAGGAGATAATGGATGAGACACTTGGTGTGAACTTGGAGTTCATTGCAATTCATACCTTTGTAAAAAAGAAACTATGTTGGATCATTTTCAATTTACAAGTAACTTTAAGGAATGAAGGAACAATGCATAAGTTAAATACGTAAAGTAACTTTAAGGAATGTAGGACCAGTGCATAAGTTAAATACGTAACAGTGGATGAGGATTTGACATCCATATATGTTCAATTTTAGAATATTGTTGATAAATAATAGGATAAAATTCAAAGTGGTATTGAACATGAGTTTATAAAATTATATGAACATATCTTTGGATAAGATAAAAAATAACATGTATGCAACTAGAAATTATAAATGTACAACAAAAATGATAGGGTTTAGGGAGCATAATCCCCATGTATTGGGTAATAATAATCCTTAAATTGTTTTCTTCCACATATGAGATTATCAACAATATGGAGGAAGAAAGAAGTAGCAAATATAACCAATTTGTTTAAAAAGTTCATATCACAAAAATAAAAGATTTGGAACCTAAAGAAATAATTAAGCATTAGAACATTACCCAATTGACCATATATCATTTTATAAATATTAATGTTGCAAGCAATAATTCATTACTTGAAGTTAAAAATAACAAGCATACAAGGTTGAAATAGATAAAGTTACAAATAATGAGGAAGAAAGTTGCATAGCTAGAAGCCATTCCTTCTAAGGGGAAGGATGATGATTAAGTGGAAGATGATAACCATAGTCCTTTGGATAAGTTAATAAGTGTCATGGAGATTGATTTAAAATATAACTTGAAAATGCATTATGCTTAGACTATCTTAGAAATATTGAAAATAATATATAAAGTATCATATATGGTAGGAGACAAATATACAAGTTTTGCTAAAGAGTTAGAAGTTTTGAGGACTCAAATGTGAAATAAAAGGTCACCCTACAGAAGGCCTTAGGGAAAAAAGAAAAAAAAAATCTACAATTGGCCTTGCAAAAGAACACACCATAATTCTTGAGTACTTTGAATGCACCATTTTCCACACGACTACTAAATCTCAGAAGTTACAAACAATTATTGATAAGAAAATTCTTAGGCATGTAGGAAATATGATTTTCCTAACTTCCTTTGGTCCTTTGGGGCTCCAAGAATTCATGAGTTCAACACTGTAATATCCTAGTTTTGATCCCCATATTATTAATGTATGTGTATATGATGAAATGGATATAAGCTAAACATATGCAATTTATAAATTGTATATTGAAATATAGTATAAATACATCATAGGATGCAAATGAAGAAGGATAAAGAATGGGGGGCTATGATTATGGGCTCAACGGGGAAAGAAATGGGGATTAGGAGCTGAGAGGAAGAATAAAATTATTTTATTGTTACCCAAGTTCTTTAATATTAGCATTATTAAACCGTTACTTTATGACTATCCTAAGTCCTTCTACCTTGATATTTGTTACGAAAGAGGGATACATGGAATTCTCATGAAGGCATGTGGTACTTCATTGGCATGCAAGTATAAATTATTATTTTAGGCACACAAATCAGTTTTTTCCTGTTCATTATTCCTTCGATAAATATAGACAAAGATTGAGTGGAACTGCCATAGTATTTCTATAACAAAATTATGATAATTTAGTACCATGAAACTATGAGGCCCTATGATTGAGTTATGAGTATTTTCTAAGACAAAATAAGAAATTAATTATAGTTCATAATCCCTAAAATCCTAGCATAGAGAATCCTTGTCCAGCATACATTGAAGCCCTAGAGGGAAGTGGGATAGCTTGAGGGACTATTTAGAAAATAAGGGGATCTCATTCATTGGGTTATGCAAGATGAGGGGGGAAGAGGAGCTGGTTGATTGGGATTTTTGTAGTGGAAATTGAACTGTGAATTCTAGGAATTGGGTTGTGTAAGAGAAACTAGAGCCGAGCCATATAATTTTCACTTGTGGATTTATAGCCTTAAATCAAGGGTGACCTCTATTATAAAGAAAGTACGTGTAACAAACAACCCATGGTTTGGTGGAACATCCTTCTCCTATAGCCATGGGTTGTAACAAAAAACCCATGGTTAGGTTGATGGGTATGTTACAAATACCAAAGCATGTCAAGCTAGCTATAAATTTCGAACAACATGGAAGATTCGCAATCTCCAAGAATGGTATGACCACAATAGTGAGCATGTTTCTTTGTTATTCTTGGGAATATTAGAAAGGATTGGTCTCATTCCCTAATGGACTATTAAATGCCTCATTATTGATGTAAAATAAAAATCATAACATTTGAAGGAAAAACACATGTTATATTTGGAGAAAGTCAAAGATCAATAGAGAGATAAGGATGCAAACAAGGTAGCCATGCATTCTCTAATATTACAACAAAACAAATTGAGATATCGATATAATGAGTTAGATAAGGTTGTGATGTTGGAAATTTTTGTTTAAAGGGTCAAACCCATTATAACACACCTATAGAAGACCCATATCGTATGTCTTATGAAAAGTTTTAGTGCATCTTAAAGATGACGGTGAAAAAAGATGGCTTTGGTGCAACTTTTGACTCTCTTCCCACCTTGTAGCTTATTGATCACTCAATGCCAATGAATTTAAGTTATGAGAAATGATGGATTCCAAAGTGTATTTATCATGCAACTATTTCAACCTCAATTTTGGATCATGAAGCATGATAACATTAGACCCCTTTTGGATGGAAAAAAAGGATTTAATTACACCAACTTATATGGATTAGCAAAAACATTATGGACATGTAGCCAACATCTTTGTGCAATTTTAAAATAATACATGATGTATACCTTCACATTCCATGTTGAAGGTATGATCTTACCATCACCTTCTTATTTTCCTCCACCTTCACCATTTTGAGTTTATCTTCGCCTCTAGGTTGAAGAGAAGTTTATTGTGAGCATGTTCTTAACTTTGCTAACTATGTTTCATTATAGTTAATTAGTGGTTGTTAGAAAAATGCATCAACTCAAATATTATTTTGAAACATTAAGTATTTTCATATAATTTGGAAAAAAACTAGAAGTGACACATTTTTAATCATATAAAATACGGCATAAGATACGGCATAAATCTAGGAGTAACACATTTTTAGTCTAGTCTATTTCTTTGTGTGTGAGTTTATTAAATATTTTATTTATTTGATTGGATTTTCATTTCGAAGAACTACATAATAATATGGGAAAATCATTATCTCTCTTTCTATTTTAATTTGTTTATTTAATTTTTAATGTCAATAAATAAATACAATTTCATTTCAAAGTATATAAATAATATCCTCCAAGTGTATACAATAAAACTGATTTTTTATTTCAATATATTTAATTTACAAATATTAAAATACACATCTTTTATAAATAAAATTAAAAATTTCTAACTCTTCATTTACTTATCATTTAATTAAAATTGATTAAAATATGCATAAGATTTTTACATTAATACCTCATTCATAGATAAAATTACCACTTAATCAAAATGTGAGTAGGAATTCAATAATGTAATGAAATAAGTTTTATAAAAAATTTGGTCAAGATATGCATAGAATTCCGTTACATTAATACCTCATTCATAGATAAAATTACCACTTAATCAAAATGTGAGTAGGAATTCAATAATGTAACGAAATAAGTTTTATAAAATGGAGTTGTCCTTCAATGTAACATGAAAAATAATAATATTGTATTAGTGCTTATTATTAGTGTACACCATTGACAACAAGAAAACGAATAACTAAACTAGAATTTTTCATTTTAACAATGGAAAAAATAGCTTATAGAGAACATATAATGATGTGTTCAGTAACATTTGGAAATGATTTTAAATATTTAACTAGTGAGATTATTTCTGTATATGTCTAAGTGGGTCAAGGGTCAAGAATGTCAAATTAACAATGGCTTTAGGTATACTTAAGCTAAGACCAAGACTAAGAGTTTGTAGGGGAAGGTGGAATATTTCGGAAGGAATAGAACCCGTCATATTATCCCTAGAAATCGATAGGAATAGAACCCATCATATTTTCCTGGTTCCTTCGCTCATCTGCCCCACTCAAAAATACATCCAGTTTCTTCGCCACTCTGCCCACTTTGAAATGGATACTCAGATTTTTTCTTTTGCCTGGTTTCTTCGCTCCTCTGCCCCCACTCAATTCAAGTCAATACTTATTGTTTCTTTGCCCCTCTGCCCTGCTTAACTCAAGTCTATTTTTTTAATAATTCTCCATTTCTTCACATTACTGCGATTTTTTCTCCATTGTTAGATTCTTTGAATACTGACATTTTTTTTCTTTTGCCCGGTTTCTTCGCTCCTCCACCCCACTCAATTCATGTCAGTACGTACGGTCGATTTCTTTGCCCCTCAGGTGGAGTCAATATGCATATGGTCTCTGAGATGTTTTTATGCCAACGACTCTTTAAAAAAGAAAGTTTATAAGCTTCATTAATAAGTAATTAGATATATTTTTTATTACAACAATTCGAAATATAATAATTTAAAAAATAATAGTAAATTTATTTTAAATATTGAAATTTAGAAATGATATTATTTATATAAAATCCATATATATATATATATATATATATATATAATTATGTAAAATCTTAAAATGTACTTAATTATTGTATCGATACGAAAACCAACCGAATAACAAATACATACAAGGGAAATATATAATATTTATGATTAAGGATATAAATTGATCAAATATAATATAAAAAAATAAAATCTTAATACTAATATAAATGGGATGTATGATGTATGGATAAGATATGTAAAAAATGTTAGGGTTGTCAAAACAGAGAGATATTAATACTAACAAAAATGATTAGAGTTCTTATCTTAGCAATGTTTATTTTTTTCTTTACACTTGTCAAAATAGAGAGATAATTTTGATCTTCTAGATTAGGGTTGATTACATCTTTATAATACCTTAATTTTGTTTTTCCTCTAACTCTTTATCATGCCACATTTTCTCCTTGAATTTTGACTTAATGATATTTTTAATATTATCCTTACTCTGCAAAATGGTGTCTTCCATGATTCCCCAATGGCTTAGCCAAGACTAGGCATATTTATGCCATCCTCACTTGAGTTGAAGGTAGTTACGATTGGAGTTTGAAGCAATTTTAGAAAGCCTCTTGTCTTCCATGTTGTTTAACTTGTTCTTATACATTAGGTATCTAGCCATAGTCCTGCTCACAATGGGGGAAAGGCTTGCCTCTAAGAGGAGGATATGATAGGACGTATTTCCTTTAATTTTGAGATTATAGGTTATAAAATTATTTTGGATTTGCTCTATATTTCTCCAAGATTCATGAGAGATAATGCATCCCTAGAATTCACATTCATATAGAATAACATGTGTAACAAGTGTCTCAAAGAGGATTTTCTTCTTATCCCATATCCAAATATTGATTGATTTACAATTGTTTTCAAGCCCATAATAAGCTTTCTATCCCCCAAAAAATATTTTCTCAATGCTATAATTCCAGTTGAGCTTGTGGTGAATATCAATTCCAATATAAATTTGTATGAAGTCACTTCCTCCAAGTTGTTGTTGTCATATACAAAGGTATCATAAGTGATCTTATTGGATTTAATGATCATGACCTTAGTCTTGTTAGTATTAATAGTCATTTCCATATTGGAGAAAAAATCCTTGAGGATTCTTAGTTTTTTTCCAGGATTGTGGGGACACCTCACCATAAGAATGATATCATCAACATAAAGAAGAAGATTGATGACTATACTAGTGAGAGTAGGGCCGACACAACCTACTTCTTCCAAGAAATCTTCTAAATTGTCAATGTATATGCCAAAAATGGTAGGGCACAAGGGACAACCTTGTTGGACTCCAATATTGCAATTAATCTCTTTCCACGATCCCTCAATGTTATTAAACTTGAAAATAACATTCTCATACAACTTTATTGCAACAAACCTCAATTTGAAAGGAACTTTTATCTCTTCCAACCTATCCTAGAGGGTTTCCTTGGGAACCATGTCAAATTTTTTCTAAAGTCAACTAAACAAAAAAAAAAGATTGGTTTTAGTATTGCAGAACTCCTATACAATGATCCTAAAGGTAACAAGATGGTCCATAGTTGAATGATATCTCTTAAACCTAGCCTGACATTTTTCTCTTTTACTATGACATTCTGGCCAAAGGCTAATCTTCTTTTCCAAAATAATTCCATAAATCTTGGCTAAAATCAAGTTAATCATAACAATCCTATAATTAGAGGGAATGTTTCTATCCTCATTTTAAAAAATAGGAACAATGAAGCTTTGCATCCAAGTTTTAGGGAAGCCCTGCTTGATTTCAAAATTGAAGATCTTATGTATGTGAGGGATTAGGATAGGACCTCCTATTTTAAAAATTTCAGCTTGGTAACCTACAATGTCCTTAGCTTTCCCATTTGCAAACCACTTAACCCCGAAAACTATGTCATCCAAAGAAAAAACTTCATCCTTTGTAGGTACAGTAGGAATGGTGTCCATGGCATTAGGGAACTCGTAAAGAATTTTAAGGTAGGAATTTCAGTCCCTTAAGGGAATCATATTATTTTCTTTAGTATCGGGGATTAGAATTTTCCTCCAAAACTTATTAGGATCAAGCTTAGATAGTTGTGAAAGTCGATCTTTCCTTATATTGATACAATACCTTTTCTTGCTTTTAATTCTAGGGATTTGTATGTATTGATCTTATCAAGTTTTAAGGACTCATTTGAAGAATACATAATGGCTTTCCTACAAATTTTACATTTTTTATCACTATAGTTCTATTACTCTTTTTACAGGACACCTCAAAAGAGAACTTGTTAATAGAAGTGGAAAGTGTAGTTGTAAAATTATAATAGAGGTATTCAATGTTGTCCACATAAGTTAGGAGATGTAATTCACTATTTAAATCCTTTAATAAAATGTCAACTTTACTTTTTTCAAAGAGAAGTTGCCTTTGATTATTATAATATTCTTCAATGGAACTCATGTGCATGGAAACGTTTAGAGTTAGGATTAAATGTCTATGATCAGAGTCAGGTTCATGGCCATTTAAAAGGTCAAAAGTTATTATTTGGTTGGAAATAGGGATATCAAATATCACATAATCTACGACACTACTACCTAGTCCATGAATACAAGTCATCTGGTTGGATTTTGATCACTTCATTACTTTATTGAAAATTATTAGGTCTTTAGAGCTACAGAGCTTGACTATCTCAATACCAAACAAATTCCTAGTTAGTTCTTGAGAGCTACAGAGCTTGACTAGCTCAGTACCAAAAAAATTCTCAGTTAGGTCTTTAGAGCTTCTTTTGTAACTATTAGCTAAAACAAGATCCTCATCTAGCCATTAAGGATTATGGTTGGAATCATTGCTTAAAAGAGTAGCTTGGTTAGTTGTAGTCCTAGCATTAAAGTCTCCTAGCAAGAGGATATTACCTTCATTTTTCAAATTATAAATATATTGTTCCAAATTATTATATGGACAATTTGTAAGTATATTGTTTTCTTATAAAAAATATAATTAATGGGTGAAAAATAACAAATTTCTATATACATCTTCTTAGCATTGATGTCTAATTTTTTTATCCAAATGTATTGATTGAGAGGGTCGTTCTTATGAAGTTGAATGTGAGGAGAAATGATATTTCTAATATAACAAGATATGCCTCCTATACCTCTACGAAAGGACATTTTGTTCCATGCCAACCACAAGAAAAATCCTTCTATGTTAGGGACCTTATATTTTATATTTTATAAATTAAAATATAAAAAAAATCACAACATTTAATTAAATATGTATATATAATTAAAATTAAATTTAGGAGACAAATCCCGCTAGCATCATTGGGTTCAGAGGGTTTCGTTATGTAGGGCGGTCAAGGTTAGCACGATTATATTTGGAGGGTTCATTCTGTAAGGTGGCTATGGTTCCAAGCTCTAGTAGTTGGGAGGAGACACCCAAAAAAATCCAACCATGTTAAGGGTTTGTATTATCCTTCCATTTTAAATATTTAAATAATTTTGAATAATAGTAATTATTGGATTATTATGTTGAGAAAGACTCTAGTTAACATTTTTGTCATCATAAAAATTTGATGATGAGAAACATTTGTGTAAATATCATTTTAATTTTATTTTAAATTAATTGAGACAAATTGATGAGGGAACCCAACTATAACAAGAGTAATTATTTATTCCATGGGAAAAGTGAAAAAATAATAAAAACCACCATGATAAATGTTGTCCATGAGGAAAAGTGTAAACCTACTCCCAAGGATGTGGGAGGTGAGGGAACAAGCTAGCAAGAAGTTAGGCCAAGACTCCCAAGAGTTAGGGATGAGGTTAACTTGAAAAAGAAAGAACTAGGCAGTCTTCAAGATAAGGAGAAAGACAAGTATGGTTTAAGAAGGACATTGTTGAGTACTTGTGTAGGAAGGAGAGCTTGATGGTTATCAAAAATAATCAAGTTCTAGTATTTACCTAAATAGGGTTATTGACATTTTCAGTTTCCTATGGAATAAAGAATTAGGTTTAGGGGTGACAGGAGAAAGTAAGACTTGGCTTCTCTGGTCTATGGTTGGGAGGAACTAGATTCTCTCCTCAGTTTGTCCTAGTAACTCTTTGTGGTTCAGATATGTTTACCTATATTTTTGAAATTAATAGTTCCGATGCTTACAATCATAGTTGGTTTAAGATATTTCTTCCAAAATAGTTGGATACTAACCTGAGTTAATCTATGTAGAATAAAAGGGGGGATGTTGCGGCCACAAAAAATGATGACACGCTGTGTTACCACATAAAGTTGTCAAAGGTCGTATGTGTTTGTTTTGAAAACCCAAGTATGCACCCCTGCTCTACCTCTCTCTTTTCCTCACACCATTCCTAGGATTTTTCCCCCTTCTAGTTGATAAAGTCAATTCTCCTTTCCGATCAATGATTTGATTTTCCTTAGCGTCTTGTTTGACTGATCCTCGGCTCAAGGTTTTTTTTTTTTCTTTAAAGGATGAAAACATATCATGATTTTGGTCGAATTATTGGTCATCTTGTTTGCCATTGATTAATCTCACAGTAGGTCATCCAAGTCCTTTGTTTGCATAGGCATCAGCCTTAAGCCCAAAACACAACATTCAAAGCAGCTTGTTTCAGGCTGAAAATGCAAGAAACGGTTGAGTTCAATTTTCAACGACGAAATCCCAGGAGAAGTTTAGATCTGTGGCTCGCATGTATTTAGAATGTTGAAGTTGCGCAAAGTCTAGTTCCAAACAGAAGCCCTGGAGTTAAAGATCAAGCACCACGAGTCTTTTCAGATCCAACGATCAATATTTACTTCGAAAATTTGAGCTTCGGAAGTTTCAACATCTCAGCTCCCAGTTTCATCCGGAGCGTTTTCTCCCGAAGTCACAGATCAAGCGCCACACATCCTTTAAGATCAAACGATCATTATTTACTTTGGG
>ML818930.1:35633-47302 GCA_009831015.1 Picea engelmannii | reverse complement strand
TTGATCTGGTCACAATCTGCAATCTGGGCTCTCCTGCTAAATTTAGCTCCACTGCTGAACTTTATCTGCCCGCCAACCTTAGGATCCTTCTAACCACGCTTTAGAGATGGAACTAATTTTGGCACTGAACAAGAACACTTCACGGATGATGATCTGAAATGGAGGTCTGACGTCACTATGTTGATGTGTCATGGATAGAGGGGTGACATGTGTCACTCGAAAATAGGTTTAAAACACGTCCAAAAATTCTTGAAATGAGTGCCATGTGTCAGCGCTAGATAGATACCACATGTGATGACTGATAAGGGTGCCACATATCTGCATTGATGGTTGCCATGTACTTTGGACTTCGGAGCTCAAGAGGGGTCTACATGTAGAGATGGCATAAATATGGGCCTGGAGTGACTTGGCGACCTGAAATGAATGTTGAAGCTCCAAAGTGAACGATGATCGTCGATCTGAGGAAGACACGAGGTGCTTGGTCTGCAACTTCGGGAGAAAACGCTCTGGATGAAACCAAGAGTCGAGATGTTGAAACTCCTGAAGCTAGGATTCTCGAAGTAGATATTGATTGTCCGATGGAGAAGGATGTGTGGTGCTTGATATGCAACTTCAGGAGAAAATGCTCTAGATGAAACCAGAAGTCGAGATGTTGAAAACTCTGAAGCTCGAATTCCTGAAGTAAATAATGATCGTCTGATCTGAAAGGACGCATGGAGCTTGATCTGCGACTTCAGGATAAAGTGCTGCAGATGAAACCGAGAGTCGAGATGATGAAACTCTCAAAGATCGAATTTCCAAAGTAAATAATGATCGTCTTATCTGAAAGGACTAATGGTGCTTGATCTGCGACTTCGGGAGAAAATGATCTGGATGAAACTAGGAGTCGAGATGTTGAAAACTCCCGAAGCCTGGATTCCCAAAGTAAATAATGATCGTTTGATCTTAAAGGATGTGTGGCGCTTGATCTGTGACTTCGGGAGAAAACGCTCCGGATGAAACTGGGAGCTGAGATGTTGAAACTTCCGAAGCTCAAATTTTCGAAGTAAATATTGATCGTTGGATCTGAAAAGACTCGTGGTGCTTGATCTTTAACTCCAGGGCTTCTGTTTGGAACTAGACTTTGCGCAACTTCAACATTCTAAATACATGCGAGCCACAGATCTAAACTTCTCCTGGGATTTCGTCGTTGAAAATTGAACTCAACCGTTTCTTGCATTTTCAGCCTGAAACAAGCTGCTTTGAATGTTGTGTTTTGGGCTTAAGGCTGATGCCTATGCAAACAAAGGACTTGGATGACCTACTGTGAGATTAATCAATGGCAAACAAGATGACCAATAATTCGACCAAAATCATGATATGTTTTCATCCTTTAAAGAAAAAAAAAAAACCTTGAGCCGAGGATCAGTCAAACAAGACGCTAAGGAAAATCAAATCATTGATCGGAAAGGAGAATTGACTTTATCAACTAGAAGGGGGAAAAATCCTAGGAATGGTGTGAGGAAAAGAGAGAGGTAGAGCAGGGGTGCATACTTGGGTTTTCAAAACAAACACATACGACCTTTGACAACTTTATGTGGTAACACAGCGTGTCATCATTTTTTGTGGCCGCAACATCCCCCCTTTTATTCTACATAGATTAACTCAGGTTAGTATCCAACTATTTTGGAAGAAATATCTTAAACCAACTATGATTGTAAGCATCGGAACTATTAATTTCAAAAATATAGGTAAACATATCTGAACCACAAAGAGTTACTAGGACAAACTGAGGAGAGAATCTAGTTCCTCCCAACCATAGACCAGAGAAGCCAAGTCTTACTTTCTCCTGTCACCCCTAAACCTAATTCTTTATTCCATAGGAAACTGAAAATGTCAATAACCCTATTTAGGTAAATACTAGAACTTGATTATTTTTGATAACCATCAAGCTCTCCTTCCTACACAAGTACTCAACAATGTCCTTCTTAAACCATACTTGTCTTTCTCCTTATCTTGAAGACTGCCTAGTTCTTTCTTTTTCAAGTTAACCTCATCCCTAACTCTTGGGAGTCTTGGCCTAACTTCTTGCTAGCTTGTTCCCTCACCTCCCACATCCTTGGGAGTAGGTTTACACTTTTCCTCATGGACAACATTTATCATGGTGGTTTTTATTATTTTTTCACTTTTCCCATGGAATAAATAATTACTCTTGTTATAGTTGGGTTCCCTCATCAATTTGTCTCAATTAATTTAAAATAAAATTAAAATGATATTTACACAAATGTTTCTCATCATCAAATTTTTATGATGACAAAAATGTTAACTAGAGTCTTTCTCAACATAATAATCCAATAATTACTATTATTCAAAATTATTTAAATATTTAAAATGGAAGGATAATACAAACCCTTAACATGGTTGGATTTTTTTGGGTGTCTCCTCCCAACTACTAGAGCTTGGAACCATAGCCACCTTACAGAATGAACCCTCCAAATATAATCGTGCTAACCTTGACCGCCCTACATAACGAAACCCTCTGAACCCAATGATGCTAGCGGGATTTGTCTCCTAAATTTAATTTTAATTATATATACATATTTAATTAAATGTTGTGATTTTTTTTATATTTTAATTTATAAAATATAAAATATAAGGTCCCTAACATAGAAGGATTTTTCTTGTGGTTGGCATGGAACAAAATGTCCTTTCGTAGAGGTATAGGAGGCATATCTTGTTATATTAGAAATATCATTTCTCCTCACATTCAACTTCATAAGAACGACCCTCTCAATCAATACATTTGGATAAAAAAATTAGACATCAATGCTAAGAAGATGTATATAGAAATTTGTTATTTTTCACCCATTAATTATATTTTTTATAAGAAAACAATATACTTACAAATTGTCCATATAATAATTTGGAACAATATATTTATAATTTGAAAAATGAAGGTAATATCCTCTTGCTAGGAGACTTTAATGCTAGGACTACAACTAACCAAGCTACTCTTTTAAGCAATGATTCCAACCATAATCCTTAATGGCTAGATGAGGATCTTGTTTTAGCTAATAGTTACAAAAGAAGCTCTAAAGACCTAACTGAGAATTTTTTTGGTACTGAGCTAGTCAAGCTCTGTAGCTCTCAAGAACTAACTAGGAATTTGTTTGGTATTGAGATAGTCAAGCTCTGTAGCTCTAAAGACCTAATAATTTTCAATAAAGTAATGAAGTGATCAAAATCCAACCAGATGACTTGTATTCATGGACTAGGTAGTAGTGTCGTAGATTATGTGATATTTGATATCCCTATTTCCAACCAAATAATAACTTTTGACCTTTTAAATGGCCATGAACCTGACTCTGATCATAGACATTTAATCCTAACTCTAAACGTTTCCATGCACATGAGTTCCATTGAAGAATATTATAATAATCAAAGGCAACTTCTCTTTGAAAAAAGTAAAGTTGACATTTTATTAAAGGATTTAAATAGTGAATTACATCTCCTAACTTATGTGGACAACATTGAATACCTCTATTATAATTTTACAACTACACTTTCCACTTCTATTAACAAGTTCTCTTTTGAGGTGTCCTGTAAAAAGAGTAATAGAACTATAGTGATAAAAAATGTAAAATTTGTAGGAAAGCCATTATGTATTCTTCAAATGAGTCCTTAAAACTTGATAAGATCAATACATACAAATCCCTAGAATTAAAAGCAAGAAAAGGTATTGTATCAATATAAGGAAAGATCGACTTTCACAACTATCTAAGCTTGATCCTAATAAGTTTTGGAGGAAAATTCTAATCCCCGATACTAAAGAAAATAATATGATTCCCTTAAGGGACTGAAATTCCTACCTTAAAATTCTTTACGAGTTCCCTAATGCCATGGACACCATTCCTACTGTACCTACAAAGGATGAAGTTTTTTCTTTGGATGACATAGTTTTCGGGGTTAAGTGGTTTGCAAATGGGAAAGCTAAGGACATTGTAGGTTACCAAGCTGAAATTTTTAAAATAGGAGGTCCTATCCTAATCCCTCACATACATAAGATCTTCAATTTTGAAATCAAGCAGGGCTTCCCTAAAACTTGGATGCAAAGCTTCATTGTTCCTATTTTTTAAAATGAGGATAGAAACATTCCCTCTAATTATAGGATTGTTATGATTAACTTGATTTTAGCCAAGATTTATGGAATTATTTTGGAAAAGAAGATTAGCCTTTGGCCAGAATGTCATAGTAAAAGAGAAAAATGTCAGGCTAGGTTTAAGAGATATCATTCAACTATGGACCATCTTGTTACCTTTAGGATCATTGTATAGGAGTTCTGCAATACTAAAACCAATCTTTTTTTTTTGTTTAGTTGACTTTAGAAAAAATTTGACATGGTTCCCAAGGAAACCCTCTAGGATAGGTTGGAAGAGATAAAAGTTCCTTTCAAATTGAGGTTTGTTGCAATAAAGTTGTATGAGAATGTTATTTTCAAGTTTAATAACATTGAGGGATCGTGGAAAGAGATTAATTGCAATATTGGAGTCCAACAAGGTTGTCCCTTGTGCCCTACCATTTTTGGCATATACATTGACAATTTAGAAGATTTCTTGGAAGAAGTAGGTTGTGTCGGCCCTACTCTCACTAGTATAGTCATCAATCTTCTTCTTTATGTTGATGATATCATTCTTATGGTGAGGTGTCCCCACAATCCTGGAAAAAAACTAAGAATCCTCAAGGATTTTTTCTCCAATATGGAAATGACTATTAATACTAACAAGACTAAGGTCATGATCATTAAATCCAATAAGATCACTTATGATACCTTTGTATATGACAACAACAACTTGGAGGAAGTGACTTCATACAAATTTATATTGGAATTGATATTCACCACAAGCTCAACTGGAATTATAGCATTGAGAAAATATTTTTTGGGGGATAGAAAGCTTATTATGGGCTTGAAAACAATTGTAAATCAATCAATATTTGGATATGGGATAAGAAGAAAATCCTCTTTGAGACACTTGTTACACATGTTATTCTATATGAATGTGAATTCTAGGGATGCATTATCTCTCATGAATCTTGGAGAAATATAGAGCAAATCCAAAATAATTTTATAACCTATAATCTCAAAATTAAAGGAAATACGTCCTATCATATCCTCCTCTTAGAGGCAAGCCTTTCCCCCATTGTGAGCAGGACTATGGCTAGATACCTAATGTATAAGAACAAGTTAAACAACATGGAAGACAAGAGGCTTTCTAAAATTGCTTCAAACTCCAATCGTAACTACCTTCAACTCAAGTGAGGATGGCATAAATATGCCTAGTCTTGGCTAAGCCATTGGGGAATCATGGAAGACACCATTTTGCAGAGTAAGGATAATATTAAAAATATCATTAAGTCAAAATTCAAGGAGAAAATGTGGCATGATAAAGAGTTAGAGGAAAAACAAAATTAAGGTATTATAAAGATGTAATCAACCCTAATCTAGAAGATCAAAATTATCTCTCTATTTTGACAAGTGTAAAGAAAAAAATAAACATTGCTAAGATAAGAACTCTAATCATTTTTGTTAGTATTAATATCTCTCTGTTTTGACAACCCTAACATTTTTTACATATCTTATCCATACATCATACATCCCATTTATATTAGTATTAAGATTTTATTTTTTTATATTATATTTGATCAATTTATATCCTTAATCATAAATATTATATATTTCCCTTGTATGTATTTGTTATTCGGTTGGTTTTCGTATCGATACAATAATTAAGTACATTTTAAGATTTTACATAATTATATATATATATATATATATATATATATGGATTTTATATAAATAATATCATTTCTAAATTTCAATATTTAAAATAAATTTACTATTATTTTTTAAATTATTATATTTCGAATTGTTGTAATAAAAAATATATCTAATTACTTATTAATGAAGCTTATAAACTTTCTTTTTTAAAGAGTCGTTGGCATAAAAACATCTCAGAGACCATATGCATATTGACTCCACCTGAGGGGCAAAGAAATCGACCGTACGTACTGACATGAATTGAGTGGGGTGGAGGAGCGAAGAAACCGGGCAAAAGAAAAAAAATGTCAGTATTCAAAGAATCTAACAATGGAGAAAAAATCGCAGTAATGTGAAGAAATGGAGAATTATTAAAAAAATAGACTTGAGTTAAGCAGGGCAGAGGGGCAAAGAAACAATAAGTATTGACTTGAATTGAGTGGGGGCAGAGGAGCGAAGAAACCAGGCAAAAGAAAAAATCTGAGTATCCATTTCAAAGTGGGCAGAGTGGCGAAGAAACTGGATGTATTTTTGAGTGGGGCAGATGAGCGAAGGAACCAGGAAAATATGATGGGTTCTATTCCTATCGATTTCTAGGGATAATATGACGGGTTCTATTCCTTCCGAAATATTCCACCTTCCCCTACAAACTCTTAGTCTTGGTCTTAGCTTAAGTATACCTAAAGCCATTGTTAATTTGACATTCTTGACCCTTGACCCACTTAGACATATACAGAAATAATCTCACTAGTTAAATATTTAAAATCATTTCCAAATGTTACTGAACACATCATTATATGTTCTCTATAAGCTATTTTTTCCATTGTTAAAATGAAAAATTCTAGTTTAGTTATTCGTTTTCTTGTTGTCAATGGTGTACACTAATAATAAGCACTAATACAATATTATTATTTTTCATGTTACATTGAAGGACAACTCCATTTTATAAAACTTATTTCGTTACATTATTGAATTCCTACTCACATTTTGATTAAGTGGTAATTTTATCTATGAATGAGGTATTAATGTAACGGAATTCTATGCATATCTTGACCAAATTTTTTATAAAACTTATTTCATTACATTATTGAATTCCTACTCACATTTTGATTAAGTGGTAATTTTATCTATGAATGAGGTATTAATGTAAAAATCTTATGCATATTTTAATCAATTTTAATTAAATGATAAGTAAATGAAGAGTTAGAAATTTTTAATTTTATTTATAAAAGATGTGTATTTTAATATTTGTAAATTAAATATATTGAAATAAAAAATCAGTTTTATTGTATACACTTGGAGGATATTATTTATATACTTTGAAATGAAATTGTATTTATTTATTGACATTAAAAATTAAATAAACAAATTAAAATAGAAAGAGAGATAATGATTTTCCCATATTATTATGTAGTTCTTCGAAATGAAAATCCAATCAAATAAATAAAATATTTAATAAACTCACACACAAAGAAATAGACTAGACTAAAAATGTGTTACTCCTAGATTTATGCCGTATCTTATGCCGTATTTTATATGATTAAAAATGTGTCACTTCTAGTTTTTTTCCAAATTATATGAAAATACTTAATGTTTCAAAATAATATTTGAGTTGATGCATTTTTCTAACAACCACTAATTAACTATAATGAAACATAGTTAGCAAAGTTAAGAACATGCTCACAATAAACTTCTCTTCAACCTAGAGGCGAAGATAAACTCAAAATGGTGAAGGTGGAGGAAAATAAGAAGGTGATGGTAAGATCATACCTTCAACATGGAATGTGAAGGTATACATCATGTATTATTTTAAAATTGCACAAAGATGTTGGCTACATGTCCATAATGTTTTTGCTAATCCATATAAGTTGGTGTAATTAAATCCTTTTTTTCCATCCAAAAGGGGTCTAATGTTATCATGCTTCATGATCCAAAATTGAGGTTGAAATAGTTGCATGATAAATACACTTTGGAATCCATCATTTCTCATAACTTAAATTCATTGGCATTGAGTGATCAATAAGCTACAAGGTGGGAAGAGAGTCAAAAGTTGCACCAAAGCCATCTTTTTTCACCGTCATCTTTAAGATGCACTAAAACTTTTCATAAGACATACGATATGGGTCTTCTATAGGTGTGTTATAATGGGTTTGACCCTTTAAACAAAAATTTCCAACATCACAACCTTATCTAACTCATTATATCGATATCTCAATTTGTTTTGTTGTAATATTAGAGAATGCATGGCTACCTTGTTTGCATCCTTATCTCTCTATTGATCTTTGACTTTCTCCAAATATAACATGTGTTTTTCCTTCAAATGTTATGATTTTTATTTTACATCAATAATGAGGCATTTAATAGTCCATTAGGGAATGAGACCAATCCTTTCTAATATTCCCAAGAATAACAAAGAAACATGCTCACTATTGTGGTCATACCATTCTTGGAGATTGCGAATCTTCCATGTTGTTCGAAATTTATAGCTAGCTTGACATGCTTTGGTATTTGTAACATACCCATCAACCTAACCATGGGTTTTTTGTTACAACCCATGGCTATAGGAGAAGGATGTTCCACCAAACCATGGGTTGTTTGTTACACGTACTTTCTTTATAATAGAGGTCACCCTTGATTTAAGGCTATAAATCCACAAGTGAAAATTATATGGCTCGGCTCTAGTTTCTCTTACACAACCCAATTCCTAGAATTCACAGTTCAATTTCCACTACAAAAATCCCAATCAACCAGCTCCTCTTCCCCCCTCATCTTGCATAACCCAATGAATGAGATCCCCTTATTTTCTAAATAGTCCCTCAAGCTATCCCACTTCCCTCTAGGGCTTCAATGTATGCTGGACAAGGATTCTCTATGCTAGGATTTTAGGGATTATGAACTATAATTAATTTCTTATTTTGTCTTAGAAAATACTCATAACTCAATCATAGGGCCTCATAGTTTCATGGTACTAAATTATCATAATTTTGTTATAGAAATACTATGGCAGTTCCACTCAATCTTTGTCTATATTTATCGAAGGAATAATGAACAGGAAAAAACTGATTTGTGTGCCTAAAATAATAATTTATACTTGCATGCCAATGAAGTACCACATGCCTTCATGAGAATTCCATGTATCCCTCTTTCGTAACAAATATCAAGGTAGAAGGACTTAGGATAGTCATAAAGTAACGGTTTAATAATGCTAATATTAAAGAACTTGGGTAACAATAAAATAATTTTATTCTTCCTCTCAGCTCCTAATCCCCATTTCTTTCCCCGTTGAGCCCATAATCATAGCCCCCCATTCTTTATCCTTCTTCATTTGCATCCTATGATGTATTTATACTATATTTCAATATACAATTTATAAATTGCATATGTTTAGCTTATATCCATTTCATCATATACACATACATTAATAATATGGGGATCAAAACTAGGATATTACAGTGTTGAACTCATGAATTCTTGGAGCCCCAAAGGACCAAAGGAAGTTAGGAAAATCATATTTCCTACATGCCTAAGAATTTTCTTATCAATAATTGTTTGTAACTTCTGAGATTTAGTAGTCGTGTGGAAAATGGTGCATTCAAAGTACTCAAGAATTATGGTGTGTTCTTTTGCAAGGCCAATTGTAGATTTTTTTTTTCTTTTTTCCCTAAGGCCTTCTGTAGGGTGACCTTTTATTTCACATTTGAGTCCTCAAAACTTCTAACTCTTTAGCAAAACTTGTATATTTGTCTCCTACCATATATGATACTTTATATATTATTTTCAATATTTCTAAGATAGTCTAAGCATAATGCATTTTCAAGTTATATTTTAAATCAATCTCCATGACACTTATTAACTTATCCAAAGGACTATGGTTATCATCTTCCACTTAATCATCATCCTTCCCCTTAGAAGGAATGGCTTCTAGCTATGCAACTTTCTTCCTCATTATTTGTAACTTTATCTATTTCAACCTTGTATGCTTGTTATTTTTAACTTCAAGTAATGAATTATTGCTTGCAACATTAATATTTATAAAATGATATATGGTCAATTGGGTAATGTTCTAATGCTTAATTATTTCTTTAGGTTCCAAATCTTTTATTTTTGTGATATGAACTTTTTAAACAAATTGGTTATATTTGCTACTTCTTTCTTCCTCCATATTGTTGATAATCTCATATGTGGAAGAAAACAATTTAAGGATTATTATTACCCAATACATGGGGATTATGCTCCCTAAACCCTATCATTTTTGTTGTACATTTATAATTTCTAGTTGCATACATGTTATTTTTTATCTTATCCAAAGATATGTTCATATAATTTTATAAACTCATGTTCAATACCACTTTGAATTTTATCCTATTATTTATCAACAATATTCTAAAATTGAACATATATGGATGTCAAATCCTCATCCACTGTTACGTATTTAACTTATGCACTGGTCCTACATTCCTTAAAGTTACTTTACGTATTTAACTTATGCATTGTTCCTTCATTCCTTAAAGTTACTTGTAAATTGAAAATGATCCAACATAGTTTCTTTTTTACAAAGGTATGAATTGCAATGAACTCCAAGTTCACACCAAGTGTCTCATCCATTATCTCCTTACTATCTTTCTAGAGGTTGGACTTATGTATAAGTTCCATTTTTAATGGGGTGGTTGATACTAACTAATGCATTATAAGAACAATTGTTTTTCTCTAGTTTTGATTTGATGCTCGCTCCCCCAACTTAATCTTGGGTAGTTCCTATCTCAAAAGTATGTGTTGGAAGCAGGTGCAGTGAAAATCTACCTAAAGTGTATACTTCATTGACTATACCAACATTAAGGTAGTTTAATACCTTACAAACACTAAATTTTCCTTGTTTTGACTTTGATCTAATCACAAAAATATGCTCTGTGTACTACTTAGAGATATAAAGTTAAAAAATATACCCTTGAAGTATACTACTCCATCTCTTTCTCCATGGTATATGCTACTACTTAAAGTTTTACCTTGTTTATAAATTTAGTACATGAAAAGTGTCTACTCAAGTTTCATGGTGGTGAAAATATTCTTCTTTATGATTTACTCAAGTTTCATGGTGGTGCAAATATTCTTCTTTATGAAGTGCACAATAGATATTACTTTTAAAATAGTGATGGTAGTGTTTGTTATTCTTCATCACAGGTTATGCTTTATTCTTGATGTAAATAGTAGTAGTTCTTCTTAAATAATAATGTCAATCCATTTTTTTTACTTAAAATATAATGATTTCATCCTTCTTTGACATATTATAAGGAACGAAGTTGTCCTTGGGAAACTCTTCACATAGTGATGATGGTCTCCTTTTCATAGCTCACCATACTTGATTTTTTTAACATGGTATCGATAACACACCCACCACGGGGCTAGAAAATTTTTGGCTTTTCTTTCCTTCTTTTCACTGAGGAACAAAATTTCCCAAATCTCTATGGGGCCTGATACAGACCCTATGATTCCTTATCCGCACTCATATGATCGGCGGCTATGACCACATGCCTTATCGGGGGGTGCTCGTCGGCTTTCTCGATTCGGAAAATCGCGGTGCATGTATTCTGATTTCTCTCTTGTCTTTCGAAGGGCCGAAATACGAAATGGATATAACCACTTAACATGATTAACAGTGACCCAGGTTAAGTCTGGGCACTCTACCCTTTGGGATTTCACATACCAGAATTTTGGGGGATGCGATGACAAGAGGTCTCACATCTGGGCTTCCCGGGAGCCGAAACTCTGAAAACGCCAACTCTAAACGTGCTTCATTGTTTCGGGGTTTCCTCCATCGAGATTTTGGGTTATGCAACGACAGGAGGTCTCGCACTTGGTTTTCCTAGGAACCAAAACT
>ML818929.1:68907-82557 GCA_009831015.1 Picea engelmannii | reverse complement strand
TGCTAAGGGTCCCATCGGATTTTGAGGAAGTCCCATTCCCCTCATTTGTGGACATTCGTTCACCAGATGTCCTTATGTATAACATTCGATGCACTAGACTTGCAGTTGTACTGGTCTAGGTATTGTCAGTTCTTGAATATTTTATGTAAGCGTTGATATTTTCCCTTGTACTTGTGACAAATTCACATTTGCTGGAGGTCTGGTTACTCTCAAGTTCCCAGGGTATCCCGCCATGGCTTCAATCTTCATCGATTGTTCCAAGGCATCTGTCAAAGTGGCTATCCTTTGTTGCATTAGCAGAATTTGGGTTAGAGGCAACAATCCCTGAATGTACCATTCCCTTTGATGTTCCTCATGGATTGGATGCGTTAACCTCCCAATGGCATCTTTAAACTTATGTTTGTTTTCCAAGGTTGATTCACCTTCCTGTTGCTGGATCTCACGCAACTCAGATAGAGCTCGTTGTTCTAACTGAGGTAGTTTAAACTCTGCTATGAACCTTGTCCATACCTGGCCAAGTGTGAATGATTGACCTTGCATTCCTCACACTCTTGGCTCAATGATCTTCATGTACCACTTGAGAGCACAACCTCTCAAGGTAGTCTGGAACTCGACCAACTTATTTGCATCCAAAGTCCCTCTGGATCTCCAGATTGCTTCGCACAAGAACCAATGTTCCTCAACATCTTCATCTCCCTTACCCCAAAATTCTGGGTATTGGGCAATCAAACCTCCCACATGACCAACCATTGTTGATCTTGGTGCTCTTATCAAAATGAAACCTAACGGTCCTTCTTGCGATCTACCAGGGGATCCCAATATCCTCCCTGTACTCACACTTCTTAGTGGCGTCTGACTCACTAATTGTACTAGAACAAAACTAGCATGATAAGGTAGTAACGAACTTACCACTTGTATAGAAGGCACTTGGGGTATGGGCGATTCTAGGCTGGCTCCACCGGCTTTGAGGTGGTTTTCTTTGATCTGGGGGGTCCCATTTTCTTCCACTGGAGAGGTCTCTCCAGCCGAGTTCCCAATCTCTCCTGCCATCAAGGATGAATATTCTCTTTCTTCTTCAAGACTCATGTCGGCTTCCTTCTCTCTTACGTTTACACCTTCTCCTTCCTATCCAACCTCCCGGGGACTTCTTTCTTTCTACGCTACTCTCTCACTTAATCTTTGACTGGCCAGTCTTTCCTGTCTTCTCATCTTCCGCAAATCTTCCATCTATCTTTCCTCTACTTCTTCTAGTCTGACTTCTTTCCACAACTTATCAGAGTGTCTTGGTTTCTTTCTTGATATTTTCGTGCCACCACTTCTCAACTATGGTGGCTCTTTTCAAGGCTCACTAGTATATTGATTCCATTTCTTGATGTCCCCCCACCCCCCACCCCCATTTTTCAAAGAACCCTTCCCTTCTCTCAAGCCATGACTCTACCCCAACCTCGTCCCTACCCCAAGTGAGGGTGTTTATGCTGCCATCTTAGTCAGGGACATAGTCAACATCCCCTCTTCCATCAAGAAAACTTTAATCCACATGGGGATCTCTCTCAGTAGTCTTCCCCTTTCATATTTCTTGAAAGTCACCTCTGCACATGAAAAATATTGGTGGTTCTCAGCTGCAAACTCGATAATATATCCCTCTAATGTGGTATTGACCCAGAAATCGATAGCTCGCGTGAATGAACAATCCAGTTGAAGAAGTGTTGCAATATTTTCTATGCCCAAGTACAGATCCTCTTGACTCGTTCTTGGAACACTGGAGCTTCTTGAAGCTTCTGTATCTAGTGGAAAATTTCTTCTGGGAACTTAACTCAGAATATATCGTACTGATTGCTCGATATTTCCAAGTAAAAGACGACTTCACAAGTATCTTCCATCGATTTTCCCCTCATCTCCACTTCTTTCCATATGAAGGCATCACAATTTCTTTCCCACCATTGGTCGATATTAGATCTTTGAATACGTGGAAGCATCCTCCCTATAGGTTCCCTTTTAACGCATATCCCAGCAACGAAACCGTTTTGTTGGCACAATTTTGATTAGACCAGGCTCCTTCTCAGGTTACCAACAAAAGGTATCGAGTAGTCTAGAGAGCTAACATTTTCATCTCCAACGAAGAGAAGAAGTTTCACCCGAAGCGCTGCTGAGACAATTAGATAGGGAAGGGAAAGGAAAAGACTTAGGAGGATTCACAAAACCTTCAGGATTCATCCTGGTCTTGTGCAAGGCATCTAACTATCAAATAGATTTGAACTCATGTCTGCAAGAACCAAACCTACTTATGTTGTGGAAAAACATTTAAACACAAAGCCATCATGTGGAACTTAGAAACCACAAAGAAATACTGTGATGCATAAGTAAAACACAATAAGACACAACATATTTTGAAATTTTAGATCCTTCTTCATATTATCTTCAGAGTCTTTCTTCATTACAATCTTAGAGACACACAGTAGTGCTTTGTTACAGACTCTTGGCTCTGGTCTCATGCCATAGACATCTAACTCTCTAAAGGAGTACATATCACATTACAGACTCATAACTTTTTCTTGATTCAACTGACAACAACCTAATAGAGAGTGGAAGATTGAACTGAACATAATCACAATTCAATCAAACAACAACAATGACCGAATGATTTTATATTAGACCCTTTTACAATCATGTTCATCCCTATATATAAGCTAAGCTGTGTCTTTTGTCTTGTCTTGCATTCCTTCTTGTTCTGTTGCAACCGATTTTTCTTGGTTGGCGTTGCGATGTCCCTTTTCACACTTGATTTCTATTGCTTCTCCTTGTTTTGTTGTTCCGCTTCTTCTGAGGCTTGCCCAACTCGTACTCTGCCAAACTTCGTGCAATTCCTTATCCCAAAAACGAAGGCCCCAACAATGGTTATCATCATCATGTTTATTTTTATAATTTACAAAGTTCAATATGGTTGAAAATATAATTATAAAATTGAAACTATAATTGCATAGATAGTTCATTATACATATTCATTTTAACTATTTTTTTTTCAAAAAACAAATTACATATGAATAAATATTATTTTCCATTGTACTAATTATTCTTTTTGAATAGACTCTTCTACACTAAAAATTGTTATTATAAAAAAATTATGATATCTAATGATAAGCATTCTATTGGCTTTAAAATTTTATGGATGCAAATCTTCCTATTGTTATTTTTTTCATTATTTCGTAAGTTGATTGCTATCAAATTTTAAAATATTACTTCATTAATTGTGGTTTTAGTCAACATTAGGGGCATAATTTTATAAACATTTTCAAAAGAAACGATAAAAATATGTATACTAACAACCACTACTTTAGTTAAAAACCAAATTATCACAAAATCATGTTATAAAGTTAAACTTTTAATTATAAACCACATTTTTTGTTAATCTTACTTTTAAATCTACAAAATAAATTAAAATAAACTCAGTTTTTGAATCATCACGTTAACATATCCTCAAAAATGTTGTACTATTAAACATGCATATCCCATTAATTTTTTTTGAATCATCATGAAATGAAACCAACATATAGTACATGTGAGACCATGATCAAAATATACATTATGAAGTTCAATGTGAATATTTACTGTGTATAAATTTTACAAACAATAAGTCACTTACTCTTTATCAAGCGTATTTTTCCATTTGTTTGGAGAATCTCCCCTTCTCTTTTTTCTTCATCCCTTTCGTCATCCCAAATCACTGCATTTGGTGTGTTGTCGATCTTCTTGATGTACTCATTGGCATAATAGAAAGACTCATATAATATATACCCCTCTGCTATAGACCCCTTAGGTTTTTCCCTTTGATGAACAAATCCTTTCAATTTCTTCATGTACCTCTCTAAAAAAAAACATCCAACAATAGGAGACCACCTCGACTAATTCAACCTCATCTACTAGGTGAATTAGAAGATTAACCTGCAAGTCCATGAAACTCGGTGGTAGTTCCTTCTCAAGCATACAAACAATCTCAACTATCTCTTGATGCCACCATGGAATAATAGCCATATGAATCTCCTTTGATGTTATCCAACGTAAAAATGCAGATAATTTAGATATGGAATGCCTTAGGTCATGGGGGAATTCATGGTTCACACACTCATGCACGAGCAGAGGATAATGACACTACACAATAAACACATAAAAAATAATTTTGTTTTATCCCATGGCATACAAATAAAAATTACAAATAATAAAATCATGTTTTTGACATATGTCGCACCTTTAGAAGGTTCAAATGGTCATGTGATTTCAACCCCAACAAATGGTATTGACGCACAGTGAAGCAACGTCATAGGGAAGACCCATATAAAGAAGGCACCTTCACACCCAATATAACTTCCTTTTTCAAAGAAAGATATTATTTCTTCAAAATCCATGGGGTGTCACGTTCTTTGAAAGACAAACAGGGACCAACCTCTCCTCTACTTTCTTGTCTTGGTCAATGTTTCTTTTTATTTTTTGAAGAAATAAGATCTCTCCTCACAGCCAATGTGTCACTTTATTTCGATGATATGTGCCTCCATAAATAAGATGAAACATTTTTAAATATATGCATGGCATCTAGTAAGTGGACAATCTTAAGATGCTCCCAATAAGGGAGCTCATAAAAGATAGATTTCTTTTTCATCCCAATGGGCAATTTATCAACATAGGTGTCGAAGAATTATGAATCATCGAACATAGGATCCCCATTTGAATTGAACATTTCTGTAATCTCATTCTCCTTCTCTCTCTCATATTTTCTAAGCCATTTTGATGGTGTCACTATTGTAGGCCTTTGGGTTCTCTCTGGTTTACCATTGAAAGAAGATGTTTCTCTTCTATACGGTTGTTCTTCTGGGAGGAATACCCTCGAGTAGTCATACACTTGTTTTTGTAGGTGGTTGGACAACCTATCCTTCAGAGAAGGTCCACAACATTTACATCCATGATATCCTTTAGTTACAAGACCCGCAAAATTATTATATACATAACATGTTAGTGTTTAAGAATAGAATGCCAATCACAACGAATTAAATATGCAAATAAATATTTTTATGTATATAAACAAATCAATAAACATGTTAATTACCAGAGTAAACTCATAATCTTGGATAATCATGTGTGGTGTAAACACATATGCCATATAATGTAAACATACTCTCTGTTGTGATTGGTCTTGATACATCATATACATGTATCCCTTCCCATAATTCATTTAATTCATCTACCAATGGTTGTAGGTAGACATCCGTATTCTTCACTTGTCTTCTACCAGAGACTATAAGAGCCAACATAAGATGTTCATTCTTCACGGACAACCATGGGGTAATATTTTTATTGATCACTACTACAGGCCAAATAGAATAGTTGGTGTTTTGGAGGGAATATAGGTTCACATCATCCATTGCTATGTTGAGTCGTAGACTTCGTAATTCATCCTTGAATTTTTCTGGCCATGTATTGTCTATATGTTTCATGGCTATTGAATTTTTTGGGATTCACATAACTCTCGACTCACTTCTGTGCAAGGCATGCCATCTTTGCAACATAGATAATTATTTGCAATGAAAGAGCCTTTGAATCCTTGGGATTATAGGAATGTGCCTCAATATCTTATGAGGAGGACCATGTGATTTACCATTTTTATTTGATTTAAGGTACCTATCATGCCCACATTTCAGACATATATCCTTATATGCATATTCTCCTCTATATAGAATATAATCATTTGAACATGCATGATATGATATATACTCAACT
The DNA here is from genome assembly GCA_009831015.1 of Picea engelmannii. Lineage (NCBI taxonomy): Eukaryota > Viridiplantae > Streptophyta > Pinopsida > Pinales > Pinaceae > Picea > Picea engelmannii. The sequence continues at coordinate 76,791 of ML818929.1, read as the reverse complement.
CCCAACATTTTCAACAACTTCTTTGCCTCTTCACAACTAATGGGCAAAACATTACCACTAGGAAGAACCTTATTTTTGAATATCCTGCAGTTAGTGGGAAATATAAATGTACAAGGTCATTTAACGTTTATAAAAGAAACCATTTCTAATTTTGATTGTGTGACAATATTTCTCAAAATTAATATACGACACTTACTGGTCAATTACCTCAATATTGTCGAGAAACATGTGTTTGGCATGCCAAACTTTGCTTTCACGTTGTACAGTAACATTGTTGTCCCAATATGGGTAGACTTTGAATGGGCACTAGGTCCAAAGAGAGGGGTGGTGGAAGCATATTTTAGGCTTCCGAAAATGGTGTCATTGATATGAGAATCATCCCCTAGCTCATCATTCTGGAATGCGTCTAACAACATTGTCTCCATGGTAGTCGTATCTCGTAAGTAATCATCCATACCAACCTCTTTTTGATTGTCTCCATTGCCATCTTTTGAAGAACTACTATTTTTGTATTCATTTCTAATTGGTGAATCTAAACATAGTGGGAATTAAATAGGTGGTTGATTCAACCATTCTTGGTATGCTTCCTCTCCGAGTTGTGCTCTCATTGCAACCTTCTCTTGGGTTGACATTGTTGTGGGGTGCAACGGAAGATGGTAGGTAGGTTTTTCATCATCAAAAGAATCCTAATTTCAAAAATATTGAACATTAGTACATCGATGATATTAGTAAGCACAATGCAATAATTTGTTTGTTCAAATTACATTATACCAAACAAGTATTACCATCCACGAACAAGGATTGTGGCTAGAAGATGGAATGTCACAATTGGCAAGGTAAAGAGGCTATCCATTTTCATCTACCAATTGCTTGTTGTATGTTGCTCCTGATAAGACCTTTCGACGTTTTCGAACCGGTACTGGAATATTTTCTGCATCTGAACTCGATTTTGAATTGGGATCCTTCAAATTTGGATTCATTTTTATTCAGATTGACATAGATAAAAAAAAATTCATTGAGATAATCAAAACATAAACAAAATAATTTAAACTTACTGGAGATGGAAAGGGAGAACTCCACAATGGACTTTGAGCAATATGGAATGGGATGGAATTTGAAGAATTGGCCATTTGATCATATAATTAGGTTTTCTCCCTGCATTTCAGAAAAATTAGAAATAATTTTTCCTGTACATATCTAAAATAAATTTCAAGGACCATACCACAATTCGAGTTTGAATATAGTTTTGAAACCATTTTTTAAGAGTAAGGCGACATAAAACGTAAAATGTATACTGAAGTATTGCAAGTCATGTGAATTCATCCTAAATGATAATTTGAGATAAATGTACTATTTTATGTACAAATAAAAGTTTAAATAACTTTAAAATCATCTTGGTGCGCTTATAAACCACAAACACACCGGTGCACATATTAAAAATAAGCATCGATGCGTTGAAAAATCAACCACACCGTATTTTGAGATTTTGTTAATAAAAAACACTTATATGTCTCTAGTGCGTCAATTAATATGGACGCACTGGTGTGTAATGTAATATGGTCGCACCGGTGTGTCTTACATAAACACATTATCGTGCCGAAAAAGTTAAAAAAAAAGCGTGATTTTTTTTAAACAATTAAAAAAAGAGCGAGAATCAAATTTCATAAAGTCATTTAAATACTTAAAAACTATTCATTATTTCATTATTTTGCAAAATTTTGCAGGGAAGAGACTTGCAAGAGAGACATACAGAGGAAAAATGTGGAGGAGAAAAATACTTTGGAACCACAATATTATTTAGAATATGAGAATTTGAAGGGTATGGCGATTCACTCTAAACTCTTTTCATAATTTTTTTAAATATTAAGACAGTATTCAATATTTTCATTATTTTGCCAAAATTTATAGGAGATAGCTTTGGAAGAGAGACATACTGGGGAGCACTCTGGAGCAGAAGAATACTTTGGAACAACAAAAATATTTAGAAAATCATGATTTGAAGGGTATGGTGATTCACTAAAAACCCTACATTAAGAAAAAAAAAAAATCATACTTACCTTAAACCCTTGTTTTTTTTGCTTACGTGAATGAAAAATTTCACCCTAGGGTTTAACTCCCTCTATCACTTTAGAATTAGGGCTTTTCATTTTAGGTATTTTAGATCTAATGGGTTTGTTTTTCTATGCTCCCTCTATAAATGCATCGATGCTTTGTATATAAAAAGTGCATCGGTTACAAGGTTTTTTTTTCACTGAAAATTATGTGATTTACTTATAAAATGTATTTATTAATTTATATATTGAATGGTACAGGTTGTATATTGATAAAAATATAAGTGAGAAGCGTTCAAATAAGAAAATTTATGGTCGACACAATGATGACACATTCGAAAAAAATAAAAAAAGTAGGTTCTTTGTAAACTCTATACAAAATTAATATGGTTGAACTATATGTAAGTTTAACTAATATGTATTGGTTAGTGTGTGTCATTTAGGGCCACAAAATGAGAAAGATAGATAAGATTATTTATGATCTAAGTGCAGAAGAGCATAAAAGCTTAATGGAAAAATTGCAGAGGGATGAATCAAGTGAATGAAAAAATACTATTCAATGTGATTTTTTTTTTGAATTTCCATTAATAATATACTTAGGAATATTAGATGACATGTTTCAAACAATCTATTAATTCACATATAATTAATGCTCTACATGCACCAACAATGAGGTAACATAATGTCATCATAAAAATACAAAATTAATTAATATAGATGTAAATGATGATGAATTGGTCCAGCTCATATCGAGTGGTGTTGGAGATTAATCAAAGGGGGGGATTTTTTTATAGAACTATGGGAGATATAGTGGAACAAACGTATAGACGTACTTTCCACTTACAATATAGAAATTAATTCAATGATTCCAAGAATTAGGTTATATTTAAACTACATGAATCATTTCTAGAGCAATGGTCAATGAGACCTGTTAGACTTGCAATATCAAAAACATACAACAACAAAAAAGAATCATTCAAAAAGTAATATTCCTAAAAACACTTTTTTAGAATATATATATATATATATATATATATATATATATATATATATATATATATATATATATATATATATATATATATATATNAATATATATATATATATATATATATATATATATATATATATATATATTACAAAGTATTCATTTATTAATATATCAATTTTGTAATATTTAGTTTTCATATACCAATTTAAAAATACTTATTAACATGTTATTTTTTCAGGGAAATTATGAAAATCCCAAAGGACCAACAAGTTGATATCTGAAATATGCCAGTAGGAATGTCCAATAAAGTGTACAAGGAGATGGTCAAAGAATTGGACATAATTGCATCGTAGAATGAGCTATCTCAACAACATCGTGCTTCAAATGTATGTAATCATTGAATTTTTCTATTAGGTACAAATAATTAATTATACGTTAACTATTAATTTTCAAATATTCTCTTACAGAAAAGAAAAGAAAATGGAATTCATTATGCACATAAAATTGGACAAGGAAGAAAAGGGTTGATAACAAATTTTGTGAGTAATTGTTATTTCCTTATAATAACTTAAGGTTTTTTTTTTTGTATATTTTAAGTTGTTCTACAACAACCATCCTTGAATGTCTTTAAACAGATGCTAACATACAAAGAAGAGTCATTTGAAAAATTGATTGACATTGGGTTAATTAAGGGTTGTGAGTATATGTTGGCATATAAAAAATTAATTGTGGAATTTGTAGGTATAATCTATGTTGTTTTACTTCTATCATTTTATAATTAATGAAACAAAAATAGTACTTTATATTAAATATATGATTTATTATGGTGTATAAAACTTGCAGGAAACAAAGTATGGAACTGAGCCAATAGGAGAATTGTTGAAACAAGGAATGAGATTTGATTTTGAATATATGTGTATGATTCATGAGTCAATTCTTGCTTCAGAGGTATGTTGATTTTAAATTTACATTCATGTATATTATTTATTTCAATTTTCATTATTCTCACCAATGTAAATAGACTCATTACAATTTATTTTTATGTTTGTAGATGGAACTTCAAGAAGAACAAAAAATCCCTTGGATGGGCTGATAGCGCATTCCACGCATCYARCTAGGAATTTTGTGCCTGCCACCTTGCCTCGGCCCATGTGACGACACCTGTTTCTCCCTTTCACCTTTAATACCCCCCCATGACTGTTGCGAACTTTCACTTTACCACACCCTTAACTAACTACTCCATTGCACTCAGAGTTGGCCTCCCATCATTTTTATGGCTTTGGTACAATGTCTACTCCTCCTACGCTCATGTGCCTTTACTCCCATATGTTCTTCTTATGTCAACGCCCATTCCCATTTTTGGTTCCTATCACCCTCCTCTTCCAACAAATTTGGCTCTCAGTCGTCCCCTCTGGTGCTTACTTGGTTCGTTCTGTTCATTTCTCCACCCCTACTTCTTTTTATTCAAGCCATGCCTCACCAGCTAGGGAAGCTAAAGCGAGGTGACCTCTGGTAACATAACCGCACGACCATGGCTAGCAAGAACCCTCCCTCCTTCTCCCCTATGCTCAACTCCTTGCCTTTGTCCTCAACTCAATACTCACCAGATCAAACCAGCCTTCCACCTTTGTCCTCGCCTTAGGCGTGTCAGGTCAAATGGTTTGAATGCTAAGGGAAATATCTCGAATTTACTCTTGAACTTCTCCCTGAACTGGCCTCGACCTCGTAGTCAGCGGTGGAACATCCCTCTTGTCCACCAACCTTCTCTCCTTCACCACCCTTGTCGCCAGCCTCTGTGCCTTTGCTGGAATATTGTAACGTGCACTCGAAATAACTCCAATTAGAGGTGTCTCATAACCAGGTGCAGCTCTAGTAGGACTGCGTTTCGTCCCTGGGCCTCCGTGATTCAATTTCAATTCTCCAATACTTGGTCTTTATGGTCTAGAGAGATTTTGATGACCTCCGGTTTAGATTGGAGTGCTTGGACTGACGAGAAGAGAAAATTGAATCTCTTCTCTCGACTCTTCTCCATTCCCTGCATCCTTTAGACTCGGGCCTCAATTCCCGTGCATCTCCATGAGCGGTTCTTGTTCCATAATTCTAGGGGAATGATGAGCAGTGTGTGGTTGGAGGAGCATAGGCGATTGAGGACAAGCATGAAACCATGCATGGAACATGAGTAGCAGAAACTGAGGGCATGCATGCCCACCAGACACCATGACCGTCGATAGACATATAGGTGTATGCATGCATGCTTTATTTTTACAATTGTCAATAGTTTCTGGAACGTTTAGTTTAGGCTATTGGAGTTTGGTAATGTCTTTTATGTGTGTTTGTTAGTTGATTGTCCTTACCTGGGTCCTCACATCATTTTTTTTGATATATAGTTTAATATTCAGTTTGAATGCTTAGATAGGACGAAACGGTTTCCCCATGGGGCAATTCTGACGAATATGTCTAATTTTCCCTATTATATCTAGTCTTCCTGTCTGTCTTAGTTGGTTTCATTTCGAGGAAAATCAACACTCCAACAACTTGAACTCAGGACAATACTATAATTTTTGTTCATGATAGGTAATATATAGATCTTACTTACAAAAACAAAACAATCGAGACAATCAACCAAGCATTCAACAAAATAACCCAATGAATGGAAGTAGCTCGAGCACTAACAACTGTTCCAGTGAAGAATGATTACCAATATATTTCGATATCAATGCAAACTACAATTATATTTTTTAAAATAATTATCTGTGAAAATCAAAAAGTTTTGTTTAATGTAATGGGCATAGTGTCCCAATTGAAAGACAAGGGATTACCGATAAGTGTCCCATTTTGTATGACAAAAACCTTCTTATTCATATAATAAAATATGTTTTAATTAATTTTTTTGCGTTGTCCAATGTCGTTGTGAAATGTTACATCGCTGATTAAATATATGGATGACTAAATATTATAATGAAGAGATGCAAAATATGATCATATAACAAATTAATCCAAACATCATATCCAAATTCACTAATCAAAATATAAGATATATGTAATTTTTTTTATAAATAATGGAATGAAAAAATAACAATAATTACATTATCACATTTCGAGGTTTCTCGGTGTATTTTAATTATTAATATCATCGACACGTTTAATATTAAAACTCATTGATGCATTTCATATGAAATTCGCACCGGTGCTTTTATGTAATCAATTAACACTCATTTCAATATTAATTTAATACCACAAAACTATATTAAAAAATTGACCATCGGTGTGTTAATCTTATATGAAGCACCGATGTGTATTTGTTATTGATACGCACCGACGCTATTGCATTATTGATAAACATCGAGGCTTGTTTGTTACTGCAAAGCACCTGTGCTTTCAATTTTTAATGCACCTGGGTGTTTTTCCTTATAACGCACATGTGCATATTGTTTTATACAACATCAATGCATTCTTATTAATAACACACCAATGCATTCTATGAAAAAATCCTTGGTGCTTAATTATTTTTAACTCTCCGGATGCATTTTAATGTTAAAGCCCCGGTGCTTATAAGACAAACACCTCGATGCTTAAATATTTTATTGCCCCGGTGATTTCATATTTTACTGCCCCAATTCTTGACATTAAGTGTACAACACCGGTGTTGTAGGTGTATGTATGCACTGGTGCTTGTGCCTTATACAAACACATTGATTTGTAAACATCTGCTAACACCTCTTGCTGGCCAATTTTTTTTTAGTTATAATCAACTTTCGTTATAGTATCTGCAAAAACATTTGCTATCAAAAACATATGTTGTACCGGAGGTTTTTTTGATAATAGTTTCCAATTTTGTAACACTAGAAACCTCCGCTATAACCTCCACTAAAAGGTATTTTCCTTGTAGTGAATGCTCTCGTGCCCTTGGTCATCAATGCATTTGGCAAGGTCAATCTATTGAAGAGGCCTGGAAGGAATGGAATACATAGGACATGAACAAGAACATAAGGCTTTACCACTAATTTTATCATGGGGAGTGTGGCTAGCCAGAAACGCAACAGTTTTCAATGACAAAACCACCTTGTCGGAGCCCATTCCAACTCAAGGAATGAGTATTTTATCTCACTTTTCACAAGACAACTACTATTGTTCATTATGTTCAGAAGGAACACAAATATTTTTATAGGACTTGGGATTTATTTGACATAACATCTCAAAGCAATAACACAATTAGCAATAACACATTGCAAAAATAAATGTGTCCATTCTTGTTGAGGTACTAATATCCACATCTTGGTACACTTCGTAATATGGTATTCTAGGAAACGTAATCCATTATACTTTGGCATTATTCTTTCATTATCTGTTTTGAATCTGACTTGTAATAACCTTTTGCACTGCCACTAGTTTCTTATTCCATCCTTGTGCGCATCCCACCATATCGCAGGGGTTGCTTTCAACACAACATATAAAGATAATAATATTTGTCGATTCAATAGTTGTAATTCAAATTCTCTTATAAAAGAAACTACATCAATTATCCCACCATACCTTGGAGGTTCAACTATTTCAGTTCCAATCCATCGTAATGCATGGGTAATCCTAGGGCATTTTCTTGTCGATACTTCATGCAGTATTTGTTGCCAATTATCTAAGGCTTCTTCTGATTCTGATGCACAAGAGATGATAATCCTTCAACTAAGTATGCCTTCAGATGTAGGATTCACATAATCATCCATCCGTGTAGTCATATTATACAGATTATCAAGTTTTTTTCTCTTTACTGGTTCTACATACATTCTTCCATCAGTGGGGTCTAACGACGCTGTAACCTTCAAGTATTCTACTTCGAATACCATC
>ML818928.1:47597-57623 GCA_009831015.1 Picea engelmannii | reverse complement strand
CTGCAGAATTTGAGATGAAATACCTAGGCCTAATGCATTATTTCTTAGGTCTTGAAGTTTGGCAGAGCCCAAAGAAGATATTTCTTAACCAAGGGAAGTATGCAATTGAAATACTGAAGAGGTTTGATATGTTGGAATGTAAATACATGAACACACCCATGGAAACAAAGTTGAAGCTCCTCATTGATACTTTATTAGAATTAGTTGATGCTACTATCTAGAGACAAATTATTGGTTCGTTGATGTATCTGACGAATACCAGGCCCGATATATGCTTTGTTGTGAACACTTTGAGTCAGTATCTGGTAGATCCCAGATGTGTTCACCTTGTAGCTGCAAAACATGTGATGAGATACCTTAAGGGTACGTTGGACTTTGGTCTCTCTTATATTGGAGATCATGACTTCATACTGTTTGGTTATGTTGATTCAAATTGGGCTGGAAGTGTTTCTGATAGAAAGAGCAGTTCAGGATGTTGCTTCAATCTGGGGTCAACCATGAATTCATAGCAGAGCATGAAGCAATCCAATATTTCTCTTAGCACGACAAAAGCAGAATACATTGTTGGATGTTCTGCTAGTTGTGAATCCACATGGCTTCGAAAGTTGTTGACATGTATTTTCGATCTGGAGAAGGAAGCCATTGTGATTCTATGTGATAACCAAAGTTGCATAAAGATGACGGGGAACCCAGTGTTCCATGATAAGTCGAAGAACATAGAAATCCGGTATCACTACATTCATGATATGGTGCAGAGAGGAGATATAAAGCTCCAATATGTTGGCACATATGAGAAGGTTGCAGATGTGTTGACCAATCCTCTGTCGTGTAAAGTTTGAATACTTTCAAGACAAGCTTGGTATAGTCCAAAAGGACCTCCCTTGAAAGTGTGCGTGATGATGATGATACTATGGTATCCTGGCCAATAACAAGTAGCTCAGTTATGATTTTATATCCTAGGGGATTGATCATCCCTCGACCGATCCCAAAGGTCCGATAAGGATGGCCTGTCAAAGTACCTATGCATGTATATGCCAGTTGTGATCAGTAGTGGTAGCTCTGTTAGGATTTTATATCCTAGGGAATATTTTGATTCCTGGGCAGATCCCAAAGGTTCGATAAGGACGGTCTGTCAGAGTACCTTGTGGTAGCTCCATTAGGATTTTATATCTTAGGGAATCTTATGATTCCTGGGTAGATCCCGAAGGTCCGGTAAGGATGGTTCGTCAGTGTACCACAAAATGTTGTTGTTACACCTGCCTCATTATTTTTCCACATGATGATGATGATGTTGTTGTCTCAACCTTATGTTGATGATGTTGTTATCTCTGCCTCGAGTTGATTTTGTTGTTGTCTCATCTTCATGTTGATGATGTTGTTGTTTCAACCTCGTGCTAATGATGCTGATTAATTCAACCTCGTGTTGTTGATGTACCAGCCTCATGTTGGTGATAATTTTGCTCTAGCTTCATGCTATTGATACTGATGTTTCAACTTCATGTTGACGACGACGACGACGACGATGCTATTCCAGCTCCATGTTGTGAATGATTATGATGATGATGCTATTCCAACTCCATGTTGTGAACGATGATGATGATGCTACTCTAGTTCCATGCTGTGAGCGATGATGATATTTTTTAGTCTCTAAATTTATTCTTGATTTAGTGAGAATCCCTTATCCTAAATCCTCCATGCTTATACCTCATTGCTTGATTTTATTAGACTTTAATATTTCGTTTGAGTTTGTTATGCTTTGTATTTTTGAATAATTTTCTTAAGTTTGAAGGTTTAAGATATGGATTAATGAGATTTGTCACATCATTTTCTTATTTGAATTTTGAAAATTCAAATTATTTCCATGTCATCAATGGCACTACAGGAATAACGCTATTCCTGCAACACTAAAGTAATTATGCTTTGACATGTGCCAGCCATCCAAATCTTGTCACGATCACACAAATCGTGGACAAAAGACCTGCATGTACTCCACGATCTCGCTCGAATCGATGATGCCGTTTGAACCTTTGCACGAATGAGATCACTCTATACCTGCAAGGAATTGCATCAAATCAATCCTATTTCCAATATTATTATATGACACTGTCATCTGTTATTCTAATCCATCGGATTATGTGTGTAGATATTCATTTAAACAAATCGTTTTGTAGTAACAGTTACAGATTTTAAAATTCTTGATTTCCAACAATGCCGAGTTACAGAATTGTAACCTTGACATGGCCCCGTAGAAATGTGGGAAAATTGTTAGGTTGGAACCTGAGGGAACTGAGCTACTTGAAGCGTATCCACAGATGGAACAAAGGTTCAAGGACGTTGGCTGGTTCGAGTTCTTTACTACTTTCCAGGGGCATGATGAACAAGTGCCCATGATATTTGCACAGAACTTCGATGGATTCAAAGTGGTGATTGGTAAACTGTTGATGTTGGTGACAGAACATTCCATTGCCAAAGCTTGCAAATTGTCAATTGGGGGAGAACGATGGTGGAAAAAGGAGCGCGTAGTCATGGAATTCGTGAACCAATGCATGCTACCACATAAGCATAATCTAGATTGGAATAAAAGAGTTCCCCACAACTGGATCATACAGGAGTGGCATACCGCTCTGATCATAATTCACATGTATGTTACATGCGAGGGTAGGTTCTCTCTGGTCTACATCTACCATATCAGGTTATTAATGCATATCATTGGAGATTACCCTCTAAATCTACCATATTTTGTACTCAAATGCCTATCGAAGATGTCCAAAAGGATACAGTCTCACCCTACCACGACCAAAGGTAGTTTGTTTCATCAAGTTTTAATTAAGACACTGGTTGTTTCTGCCTTGAGTGAAGTACAAAAACCCTGGAATTGGTTGACACAATCCCTAAATCCTGATCCACAACCAAGAAAACATAAAAGGGGCAAAGGGAAAAATGCTGCTACATAGAAACAAAGTATCACAATTGATGCATTCCCAGTCAAAGAGGAAATATCTGCAACTAGGGTGACAAGTACCAGCAAAAGAAAGAAGCAGACTCAACAAATTCCCGTTGATACTTTTGTAGATGAAAATCAAGAAAAATCCACGACCAACAGAGGTAAGAGATCAAAACTTGATGCAAAGATTGAAATGTTTCCTGATGTAGAAGTGTTTTCTGATATAGATATAAAAATGGAAGAAGATACATATGAAGATTTCAATGTAGGCTCAATTAAGCCTACAATCAAACATAAACAAAAATTAAACAGTATGAAAGGTGCCACAGTCAAGAAATAGGGGAAGAAATCTGTACCTATATCTAAATAACCTAGGAGGAATTCCACTAGGGTTTCCAACAAATACAGGTTAAAGTCAAAAGCTATGTTTTACCCATCTATCAAAGAGGAAAATGTATTAATCATAGAAGACCATTCTGAAGACTCTAAAGCAGGTGTCAAAGAAAAGGCAGAAAGACTTCCATTACATAGGAAAACAAAAGAAAATAAAAATTTGGGGAAAACAACAAAAAGAGGTAAACAAATTGCTCAATTTCCTACATGACCTGTAACAAGAGATACCACCAGATTATCAAGAGCCGAATCACTTTCTAAAGGCACCAGTAGAGTTTATGAAAACAAAGATGATCATCCTGTATATTCAGACCATATATAAGATATTCCAGAGGCCATAGATTCAACTAGTTCAGATGAAGATCACGGTTCAAGTTTAGCTTCTAGGTACCAAATTAAACTGAGAAAACCTAAGGCTGCTATAGACCTAAAAAAGCCCGCACCTGCAAAAGAGTTTCCAGAATTCAAATTCAAGGTCAGAAGTGATAAAGAGAAGATTAAAGAACTCTAGAAGATGGTGAAGGAATTAAAGAAGGAAAAGGCTCAAGTAGAGAAATGGAGCGCTAGACAACAGGAAAAGATACAGGGGTTCAAGAAGAAGAAAAGGGAGCAAAGAGCATTGCTCAAAGAGATTATAGAATCCAACTTCAAACTGTATTGGCACAACATTGTACTCACCACCAAGCTGAAACAGAGGACTGCTAAAGCCAACACTGTTATCATATCATGATAACCTTATGAAGGTCTTTTGCACAGTTTTGGAAGTTTTGATATTTACCAGGGAACAAAGGATAATCTACTCGTTTTTGACTTGTGAAGTTGAATACTTCAAATGCATAACTAAATCAAAACCAACTCCCAATATGTAGGATCTAATGTATTGTTAAAAGAATCATCTGGGATTAAGCTGTTGAGCTGATGTCTATTTTGGCAATGTAAATGCTTATTTTTAGCTAACCTTCCTAGAAGATAGATGCTGATCAGATTGTATCATTAATAGAACACTAGAAAATAGGATCTGAGTTATCTTTTGGATAGTTTAAGTAGACCGAAGAAAGACTCTGTGAAGGTCGAAAATTTGGATATTCAGAGACCTGTTTTGAAACTCCTTGTAAGACATTTCTATTCTATGTTGTCACTTAATGGAAAATGCATATTGATCGTTAGACTCTCTCTTATTCTATGTTATTTTTCTCTTCATGCTTGAGATCATTTATCAAACTGCAATGCATTGTTTTCTTGATTATCAATTGATACAATGAAGAATTTGCTGTTGTTATTATTTTCAAGTTTTTGATTTACAAGCTAATGTTCTTATTTCTTAATTATATTTTGAGATAAGAATTTCTATGTGGGGTTAACAAATTGAAGACCTCATATTCTCTTCCCTTATTTTTCTGATTCATCTATGTGGCTACCCTTTAACCAATCAGTGGGATATCATTTGTCCTTATTCTGAAATTTCTGTTTATCTTGAAACCTTGAACCTGTTTTCAACCACCCTTTCAAAAAACCAAATCATAAAACCCTCAAAATACTATTGCAATAACCTGATGATGCCCTAGCTTGCCCTCTCACAGTTAAGTGCAACTTTAGGGACTAACATCTTTTGGCACCATTGATGGGGACGAAGAAACAAACATATCTTCTCTCGGGAAACGACAAGTTTAGATTCAAATCTTGATGGTGAACAAGATTTTGGACATTACATAAGACTGTGATTATTCACCTTTCAAATCCTCTGTGGTAATTATGGCTCCTAAAAGAGAAGGCAAAGGACCTAAAACTCCTCCAACTTCCTCATCATCTACTAAGAGACTGGTAACCAGAAAAAATCTAGACCCAGAGCGTGTTGCAGCAGTACCAGACCCTGAAAAAATTATTAAGAAAATATAAAGTTATTCCTGGACAATCCTCTCTCTCAAAGGGAAAACTGCCTTCAAAAATCTCTCAAGGATAGTCCTTTGAAATTACCAAACTCCAATCAGATGAAGAAGTAATTCCTAAAAGTGATATCAAATCTGTCATTGAGCCTGCTATAGTTTCCTTTCCTTCAACTATCTCATAATTAAATTTAAATCAATGGAAGCTACTTGCTGAGCTCATTGAAGAAGAACATTCAAATACTTTGTCTGTGGATGAAGCCTTGAGAGATCACAACAAAGATATTAAAATTGAACTAGTGTCACTCTCTTCATCATCTCAATCTCTTTCTTATGAAGAGGTTAAACCATACTATTCCTCTTTTGAAAACCCCCTTTTTCTTGGCCCATCATCTGACTCGAGTCTAGAAAAGAAACCCCCATCTAATGAAGATCAAGAATTGTTATCAGTACAACTAAGTTTCCACACATAGGGGAACATTTCTCTTTCCACATCACCAATCTTGCTTACTCCTAAAGCTCAAACACCAAAGATAACAAATATGGCTATAAACAGAATGGATGCAATTGTGGCAGTCAGATATGCACCTTTGATATTGCCACAAGTGCTGTATGCTTTTCCACACAATGAATATATGAAATATTTTCCAAGATTCAATGGAGAAGGAGGAGTTACTACTGAAGAGCATTTGAATTCTTTCTACAGTTTTGCAGACAATTTCAATGTAGAGCATGCAAATGTGTGGATGAGACTATTTGTGCAGAGTTTAGATGGTGAAGCAAGAAAATGGTTCAGAATCTTGCCACCTAATTCAATAGCTGATATTGATGCCTTGGATGACACCTTTTTAAGACATTGGGGAGACAAGAAAGACTACTTATGCTACATTACTAAATTTGGTTCTTTAAAAAGGAAACAAGGTGAATCAATGTCTGATTTTGCTAAAAGGTTCAATAAGATGTACAGTGAAATCCAGATGAAATTAAGCCTTCAGAAACATCAATCAAAATCACATTTGCCAATGCTTTCGATGCTGAATTTTATTTGTTACTAAGAGAAAGAAGGTCTACTACCCTGAGCCAGATGCAAGAAGCTGCTATTGAGGTAGAATCTAACATATTAGCAACAGACAAATTGAAGTCCAGGGGTGATAGAGATAGGAAAAAATAGAAAGAAGAATTTCCTCCATGTTCTCATACAACATCCGATTCTAAGATGGATGAAATGGCTAAGATGTTGAAGACTTTGACATCTGAGATGGCCAGGTTGAAAATGGAACAAAAACAACCCAATATACCTACACATGAGGGTGGATATAGAAATACAAATCAGTACAGGAGGCCAAACAATGTACCTCAAATCTTACCGAGGGAAAAGAATAATCAAGAAGATCAAAAGTTTTTCCCCCTTTCCAGAATAATGCAGTAGATGAGGTGGAAGATGAAGATGATACAGAAGATGATCCTGCAGTACATTTAAATGATTCAGAATCATCCCCTCTGCATTTGACACAACAAGATTATGAAGATGCTTTGATATTAAATCAGTTTTAAGAAGGGGATGCTGATGAGGTCATCCAGAAAGAACCTAAAAGGAAGAAATATAATCTCGGATCCAGTTCAAATACACCTAAAGTGGATACACCTGTTTCCACAAAGAAGGCCAATACTCCAGTTAAAACATGAATCAATAAAGACAGTCCTGGGATTCATATTGATCAATCATTAAAGCAACCTGCCAAGGTTAGTACTGCAGAGTTAAAGGAATCATAAAGACCGTTTCTTCTTTCAGCCTAGAACATGAAATTAACCAAAATCAATATTTCTGTGCCTCTGCTAGAAGTAATGAAAACATAGCCTTTTAGGAAGACTGTTCTCAAGGCTTTACAATCTCCTGCTTAGTTCACCTTTTCAGATACTATCAACCTTGAAGATGAGAACCTGACTATAACCATTGGACCTCATATTGAAGACATAACTAATACTTCCCCTCCATTCTACATATCACTAAATGTCCATGACAAGATTTTTCATAACTGCCTAATGGATTCTGGCGCCTCGCACAATGTCACGCCTAAGGTGGTGATGGATGAATTAGGGTTAGATATTACTAAACCTTACCATGATCTATATTCTTTTGAGTATGGGAAAGTGAAATGCATGGGAGTGATGAAGGACATGGTTGTTACTCTTTCCCAATTACCTATGAAGAGTGTGGTATTGGATGTTATTGTGGTTGACATACCTCCAAAATTTGGAATGATTCTGTCAAGATCCTGGGCGAAAAAAGTAGGAGGCACTCTACAGATGGATCTTAGTTATGCTACCATACCTATTTTTGGTGGGGAACATCAGAGATTATACAAGGAAGTAAGACTGTCTTATTTGGTAAGTGATCATGAAAACCCTACTAATCATCCTATATATGTTGTAGAATATGATCTTGGTTCCTCTATTTTTCATATTGGTGATCAAATGGCAGAAACATCAGTTAGGAAAACAACACCTGTAGTTGAGGACAATGCAAATTTTTTTGTTTGGAAAATGTATTTTGATGGGGCATGTTCTAGAGAAGGTTCTGGCACTGGGATTGTCTTCATTTCCCCTACCCAAGAGGTCATTCCTATGTCATATAAACTTGAATTTGACAGAACCAATAACATCAGTGAGTATGAGGCCTTGCTGTTAGGGTTGAAAGCTGCTAAAGATATGGGTATAGATAATCTCTCTGTTTTTGGAGATTCATAACTTGTTATCCACCGGATTAAAAATATTTATCAAACCAAGCAACACAGGTTGAAATAATATAGGAATGAAGTGTGGGATTATATGGATAATCTCTTTTTGGCATTCAACATTACTTTTGTGCACAAAAATTTAAATCAGTAGGCTGACTCTCTCGCACTTGCAACCAACAACTTTAAGACTCCATTGTTTCCTAACTTGAAATTTTAGATTGAGGTTAGATACAGACCTTCAATACCAGATAATATAAAAAATTGGCAGGTCTTCAAAGATGATGAGGAGATTCAAATATTCTTAAAGACTATTGAAGAGTTTTCCAACATTTCAATAGATCAAGACAATGGAGATGATGATGTAGAAGTACATGCCGCAGATGTTCTTCAAGACAACATTGCTGGGCACAAAATCATTGAATTGAAGAGCAATCATCTGACTAAAGGTTTGGTTCCACTTGAGAGATTGTTTGATCACAACGATGTTTCCAGGAAGGCTGTTATTCATACAGAGGAAACTGATGTAGTGGATTGTGATATCAGTTCTGATTCAAATCCCAGGTTGGGTAAAATATCCAGAAAATTGTCAGAAAAACAGAGAAAAATATATGTTGAATTGATGAAGAAGTATTTAGATGTATTTTCTCGGTCTTATGAAGACCTGGAAGTGTTTTATACAAAGATCATACAACATAAAATTCCTCTGAAACCTGGGTCAAAACCTTTTAAGAAAAAGTCTAGGCAATTTAACCCTTTGCTATTACCCATAATAGAAAAAGAGTTGAAAAGGTTATCGGATGCCAAAATTATAGTGCCACCAAGATACTCAGAGTGGGTAGCTAATCTTGTACCTGTTAGGAAGAAGAGTAGAGAGATAAGACTCTGTGTAGACTTAAAAAATTTGAACAGGTGCTCCCTAAAGGACAATTATCTATTACCAAAAATGGATCATATTTTACAGAGAGTTGTTGGGGAAAAGAGGATCTCTATGCTTGATGGATACTCAGGGTACAATAAGATATCAATAATTGAGGATGAAAAAAATAAAACAACTTTTACCACTCTTTGGGGCACTTTCATGTATGAAAAGATGCCCTTTGGATTGATGAATGCTGGAGCTACATTTCAACGAGATATGGACATTGCTTTTATTGGTGAGAAATATAGGCTTTTTGTTATTTATCTTGATGACATCACTGTATTTTCAACATCCAATGAAGAACATTTACAACACTTGAAGCAGACTTTTGAGAATGTAGGAGGTAAGGTATATCACTTAATCCTAAAAAATCACATTTTGTCATGGAGGAAGGAAAACTTTTGGGACACATTGTTTCACCTGAAGGTATTAAAATAGATCCTGAAAGAGTAAAAGCTATCCAACAGATAGACATTTCGAGAAACAAGGAGTCTATTCAGTCCTTCATTGGTAAAATTAATTTTTTAAGGAGGTTTATACCTAATTTTGCAGAGATTATAAAGTACATTACTGACATGTTGAAAAAGGATGCAGAAATTAAGTGGATACCAGAAGCTAATGAATCTTTTGAGAAGATCAAGCAAGCTCTTGTTTAGGCTCCTGTTCTCATCAGTCCATATTACTCCAAAGAATTCATGATTTTTTCATTTTCCTCAGAAGATACCATCGCTGCCGTTCTTCTACAAAGAAATGAGCAAGGATATGAGTAACCCATCTACTTCTTTAGCAAAACTCTCAGAGACTCTGAACTAAAATATGATATAATGGAAAAATGAGCATATGCCCTGGTAAATGCTTTGAAATCCTCCAGGGTATATGTTCTTCAATATGAGACCACTGCTTATGTGCCAAGCAGTGCAGTTAAAGAAATATTAGTTCATCTTGATTGTGAAGGAAAGAGAGGAAAATGGATTAAAAAAAATGCTGGAGTACAACCTAACTATAAAGCCGACTCAGCTGATAAAAGGTCAAGGCCTTGCCAAATTAATGACAGAGTCAAATTGCAAAGCAATTGGGTTGTATCATCTTTCAGGAAAAGCACATAATTCTTCATTTCAGACCGAAGAAACCAATTCACAGGTAAACAAT